>CATIWM010210599.1:0-11604 GCA_949671775.1 Mallotus repandus | reverse complement strand
ATATGCATTCACACAAGCATGTTAATAATAATAAAAAGTACGAGAAATTTAGCATGATTATTTATAAGGCTTTCCTAGCATATACATATGAAAGGGAAAATGTGCGGAAATGTAAATCTAGTCCTAATCTAGAATACACCTGCAAAATAGAGGTTAACACAACTTTGTGCAATCCCATCTATTCATCCACTCGGATAATATATAAGCATAATAAAGATGATCATGAATGATTACACAGATGCACGTAGTTTATGCTTTAGCAGGAATTATTATGAAGCATTTCTATATGATAAGATAAATAGTAGATAATGATGATTACATCATTGGACCGCAATATTGAAGCTCTAGCTTAGATAAGGAGCTTTTTGTGTTTATTAAATGCATATTGATGCAAAATGATAGTTCATTATGAGCAAATCAAGCAGAGATTATACAATCAGCATGCAAATTGCCAGTCTCATCACACAATCACAATAATTTCTCAACTGCTAGCGACAATAAAGTAAAATGCAAGATAGTAAATAAATGTGCAAAAATGATTATTTGGTCCACAAATTCGACTGAGCTTGTTTGGTGGTTTTGAAGCTTTAGCTTTAAGAGATTTTAAAGCTTTCCTCGTCGAGAGTTTGAAAATGACATATGTAATGTAAATTCATATACCTTTGAATCGTGCTTTGACAAAGATGAGGGTGGGTTTGCTGCAAAAGTGGTGTAAAATCCTACAAAAAATGTAGAGAGTGAGCTAAAAAGTATTTGGATTGGGGCTCCTAAGCCTTCAATTTGACAGTGTTTTAGTTTGTATGCGACTCTTGCCTCTTTTTTTTTCCTCTAGCTCTTGTCGTTGCTTCCTAGGCTCTTGCCTTCTCCTTCTCGGCTCTAGCCTTTTTCTCCTATGCTCTTGCCTTGCTAAAATGGAATGTAGAGACCCTTATTTATAGGGAAATATGCTAAAAAAAGTGTGAAAAATAATGAAAATGCACGTGATCATGCGCCCGGGAAGTCATCCTTTAGGCACACTTTGTTTAGATCTCTGTAGTTGACATAAATTCTGACCTTTTCATCTTTCTTTGGCACTAGCACAACATTTGCTAACCATTCTGGATAGTCTACCACCTCTAGGAACTTAGCCTTGATCTGCTTTTTGATGTCTTCTTTTACCAATTGGGCCCATTCTGGTCAGAGTCTTCTCAGCTTCTACTTTACTGGTTTACACCCTTCTTTGGTGGGAATATAGTGTTTAGCGATGTCTATGTCAATGTCGGGCATGTCTTTGTATGTCCAAGCAAATACTTTTGAATATTTTATTAATATTTTTTCAATTGCTCTCCTCTCTTTAGGGGTAACATCTTTCAAAATATGAGAAATGCGTGGTTCATTTTTTGTGCCAATGTTAAATGGTTCAATGCATATGGAATGAATGTCAAATATGCAAGTGTTTTGATCAATGCAATGCATACTACCATCAGAAAAGACATCGAACAAGTATGCAAAATCTGATTTCATTGCATTAACTTTAGAGTTCATTACATCATTAGTCTCAAATAAAGGAAAAGTACAGAGATCATCTCCAGTATCTTCAGATAGAATGTCATCAATGATTGATTTGAGGATGGTAGTAACTTCCTCATAGTTGAGGGTCTTAGTCTCAGATTCTTCATCAGCTCATCAATATCAGTCTTAGTGATACCTTTTGGTGGGCATTTTCCCTTAGCAGAGTCAATGACATCTTTGAAGGTCTTAAACCCAGGTTTCTCAACCCCTTATTTTTCCCACTTCTCTGTCTATCCCTAGTAGACCTTAGTTGAGCCTCCTTGAATAAAAAAGGTGGACTTCTTAGTTCCAGTATCCTTCTCAGGATCATAGTCCAAGCCATATTTGCTGGTTCATCCTCAAAAATTAGGGAATTCTGTGATCCCAGTGTACCTTCCACCCAATCCAATTCCGGGTAGGTATTGCATATTTTTCATCATTGTAGCAACCCTTAGGTTGACCCAATCCTCATGGATTACAGAGATCTAGATGCCTAGTGGCACTATGTTCAAGTAATCGATGATGTCGTTGGTTTCAGCCGGAATGGTGACAACTTTGTCTTTGAGTGGGAATTTCATATTTTAGTTTATAGTAGAAAGTATGCCTCCTAATGGATGGAACTAGGGCCTCCCTAATAGCAGGGCAAAGGTTGGAGGGATGTCTAGGACAGTAAAGTCTGCTACTGATTCAATATCCCCCATAGTGACTACTGCTTTGAAAGTCCCCACGACTGGATTCTTAGTGTCATCATAGGCTCGGATGATCACATTAGATTCCTCTAGGTCTTCAACATTCATTCTAAATTTATGTAGTAACCTCAAGGGGCAAACATTAATGGTAGATCCATCATCCACCATAACACATGAGGTCTTCTTAGATCTCACTATTGCTTGTATGAACATAGGACGATTATGGACCCTTCCTTCAGAGGATAGATCTTCATTTGAGAAGGTGATTTCATTAGTAGGGGCTTTCATTAGAGAAGCTATCATTTCATAAGGTGATGCATCGGTGGTGATCTTTGCATCATCAAGAGCCCTGACTAGAGCATCTTTGTGTTTTTTAGAGGCCATGAACAAATCCCAAATAATGGCTTGTACTTGAGTCTTTTTAAGCTACTTAAGAACTTGATCATCTTCCTCTTTAGTGAAATTTCTTTCCCTTTGGAGACATCCTTTTCCTTTTTCATGAGGTTACTAGACTCTTCAATTGCAAGTTACGTGATTAACTGAGGGTAGAGGTTTTTTAGTTATCTACTTCTTGCTATGTGGTGTCTCTTGACTGGTTGCTTTTGCATTATTTTTCTTGTTCTTGACAATAATCTCAAAGATATTATGCTCTTGGGTATCTGTGCCCTTTTTAACTTCTTCATTAGAGTTATACCAGATGTCGATTCCCATGACTTGTAGGTTTAGAGATTGGACAGTTGCAGTCATTTTGTCTTCTTCATCAAATTCTTCTCCCCATCTTGAGGGCATTATTACCTCTAGAATGACATGAGCTATTGAGGGTTCATTGTACTTAACTTTGTAGTCAAATTTCCAGATGGCTGACCAAGTAGATCCCACACTTCGGGTTTATCTTGCTCAGTTTTGAGGCTTTCATCTGCTTCGTAAGGATAAGGGCAGTCAATCACTTCCATTCATGGGAAAGGCTACATCTCTAGCTCTCCTTTAAATCATCAAGTGAGGAGTGAATGCTTGGGGCATTTAAATGTATTAAAATGTGGAAGGGTCCCATTCATCTTCATTGGAGTCGTGAGAGTCAAGAATGAGACTTAAGAGTTGATCTTCTGAGATTATTAAGAATTATTTTTCTGCTTTGGCTTCTTGTTCTTCAGGAGTTTCCTAGATGGCTTAGATTGATTGTTCAGTAAAGGTTTCAGGTAAGCTAGATGAGATGGTGTTGATTGTTGGTGGAGGCACGGCTCGGTAATTAGGAAGGGGGTTGGTTTTGACATTAGGTCTTGGATGGCATTTTTGAGAGTTTTGCAAGTGTCAGTGGCATGGCCGAGCATTTAGTGGAAGTGGTAAAATAAGTTCTAGTCAATTTGAGGAGGTAGAGGATTCGGTAGTGGTGTTGGTTCTTTTTGTTGTGAGAGGTTCTTTTGCTAGAGTCTTTGGAAGACCTTGGACAGTGGGAGGTTAAAGTTGGAAAACTTTCTAGGTGGTTTGTTGATGACATTGATAGATGGTGGATTAAAAGTGTCTGATTGAACTTAGTTTATCTTGACAGTTATGGTGAAGGTATTTTGGTTTTGGGTGTTGGTTTGAGTGTTTCGGCGGAAAGTGTTTCTGGGTTGTTGGGTTTCCTCATCTTCTATTATGATTCCAGCTTAATAAAGTGCTCGGAAGTCAGGGTAGTGGGCTAAGATCATCTATTTCCTGAAATGGGGAAGTGATCCCTTGATTATTAACTCTATTTGTTCATCCTTTGAAGGATGATTTCTCATTTTGACAGGTTTAGCTTACCATCTTGCAACATAGTCAGAGAAAGATTCACCAGGCTTTTGTTTTTTAGTTTCTAGATGTCTGCGAGTTATATCAAATTGAGTATTGTATTCATATTGCTTGATGAATTTTTGAGTCAACAACAACTAGTCACTCTTCATTTCATCCTCAAGGTCAAAGAACCATGCTCTTGGTCCCTCTTCTATTGATGTGAAATAGAATTGGACAATATATGATTCTGTAAGCAGCCATAAAGGTGGCGTATTGCCTCAGATGAACCCTTGGGTCCCCTCTTTCATCAAACTTGGAAAATTTTGGTAATTTAAAATCATCAGGAAGTGGTTCATCTTTGAACAGAGCTGAATCAGTGAAGCTTTTGGACTCATGGGGCCCCTTATCCTTGAAGGCAAATTCCAACTGAGCCATCTTATTGGCTATTGGTTTGACCTCTCCTACTGATTTAGGTTTGGTCAAGTCAGCAATCTTAGCAGCTTGTTGTCATAGTGTTTTAAAGGAACGATAATACTCATAATCTTCTTCAATCTGTATAGGAGTATGAAGGACACCCTTTCCCCTATCTGCTCGTGGGTGGAAAGATGTAGATGCTTTGTTTATGGGAGTAGTAGCATGGTTTCCCTCTTGGGAGTTTATGGTTTGAATATTAATGGCTTTGATTTGGGCTTGGAGGATTTCCGTAATGGTGCTATCAGTAAGCAATTTTTGAATCCCCTCTTTCAGTTTATCCTCTAATTATTGACATAAAGTGTCTTCTGAATCACCCATGTTGACATCTCATTTACTGCACATTAGTGAGAAGGAATAAATAAATGATGAATGATGCATGCATAGGATGTGGCTGCAAAAGAATATGATTAGCATGTATGCATGACGTGCTCATGCATAGTCTTATTATGATGGATGTAGATAGCTGTAAAAATATGTGGTTAGTATATGTTATCGATATGTATGTCATGTATGCATAATTATGTAAGAGATCATTAGCTTTCCTACATAAGGAACAAACCAATGACAAACAAGCTCTCGCTTCTAACCTTATCACTCCACAAGGTTATTAAATCTCTTTCCTAGGTGGTTTTTGACCTGATAGTCAGCAGGGGACTATGGTTCCTCTCTCAAATAGGCTGTTTTGATTTATTTTGACGAGAATCAAGAGGTAAACTAAGCAATGATGCTCAAATGCTCTTGAGGTAAGCGTATAATATCAATGTGAGGACCAGTCGTTGGGTCATAAATGGCGTCTATGGTCGTTACACATCCATATGTGTAGGGGCTATAGTCAACAAGAGGGGTCAAGTTTCATGTCCCCATGTATCGACACCAAGAAGCATGAAAGTATTGTTCGAGAGTTTACAATTTGATTCTTTCAACTCAAATGTCTATAATCTAGTTGCATTCCTGACCCATCTATTTAATCTGATAAGGATAAATATGATGCTCGTAGGTTCCGTCCTCAAAAGATGTCACTATTCACCAATTCTCACAGGCTATCCATGCTGAGGAGAATGATTCTTATCATTCCTTGCACATCGGGCTTATGCAAAGTAAACAAGGATCACACAGTATAAGTGTGAGCAGTCTATAAGAACGGACGTAATGACGTTAATCGATGATGAAAACTAGAAATGTCATGGCATTTATGAATATCAAGTCAAACGGACAACATTAGGGCTAGCATGCAAAGCTTGGTGGGATACTAGTGGAGATTTGTATTGGTTTATTTACATGGGCTGAGTCGAGGGTATAAGGCTAAGGGATCCTTTAGCAAGAACGCCCCCCCATGACTAGGGTTACAGACTCCAGTCAATGAGTCTAGCATTCTTTTGATAACTCAGGTCGTCCCCCTTAAGGACTTGGGTCACAAACTTTAGTCAGGTGAGTCCGACGAAACCACGAGTAAAGGCTAAAGGTGAAAAATTAGAATCAGTCAGCCTATGACTTGTGTGGAACAATAGGGGATCACTTTCTGTCATTGTCAGTTGATAGGGACGAAGGGTGCACTTATGATTGTGTAGTGCAAATGCAATGGTGGAGGGCTCCACATGATTAAGTATTAAGTAATGAGAAATAGTCATTTTCGAATTGATCTCTCTAACTAGAGTCCCTAGTGAAGTTGCCAATGTGAGCGACCTAATGGTTTTCAAGTGATTCTGAGGGACATGGCAACTTTGCCAAATGGGACATCCATTCCTTTTATAGGATGGAGACAAATGTTTGGTCTCAGGGGGATGCGAGACACTTTTATGTTTGGAGTCGCAACATGGTTTTTAGAAAATTAGGAAAAGATAAAAGGGACGACATTGGGTCACTTAACGAGTATCATCCCCAGCAGAGGTTTTGAGCCTGGGAAATCTCAACTACTTTTTTACTATTTCTCATTTTAATACTCAATACGTGGCTACTGCAACACCCTAGTTTTGGTAATGACAGTTGATGTATATATTGTCGCATAAGCACCTTGATAATAATAGAAAGTACGAGAAATTCAACATAATTATTTATAAGGCTTTCCTAATAAATACATATGAAAGAGAAAAAGTGTGGAAATGTAAATCTAGTCTTGATCTAGAATACACCTGCAAAATAGAGGTTAACACAACTATGCATAATTCCATCTATTCATCCACTTGGACAGGATGTAAGCATAATAAAGACGATTAATGCATCATGAATGATTAAATAGATGCACATAGTATGTGCTATATCAGGAATTATTACAAAGCATTTCTAAATGATAAGATAAACAATAAATATTGATGATTACATCATTAGAATGTAATATCGAAGCTTTAGCTTAGATAAAGAGCTTTCATGTTTATTAAATGCATATTGATGCAAAATGATGATTAATTATGAGCAAAATAAAGCATATATTATTCCATCAGAATTCAAATTACTAGTCTCATCACACAGTCATAATAATTTCTCAACTGCTGGTGGTGATAAAGTAAGATGCAAGACGGTAAATAAATGTGCAAAAATGTTTATTTGGTCCTCTGATTCAACTGAGCTTGTTTTATGTTTTCGAAGCTTTAGCTTCGAGATATTTTCAAGCTTCCCTTGTCGAGAGGTTGAAAATGACATGTGTAATGTAAATTTATAGACCTTTGAAGGGTGCTTTGGCAAAGATGAGGGTGGGTTTGGTTTAAAAGTGGTCTAAAAAATCCTACAAAAAATGTAGAAAGTTGGCTAAAGGTGTGTGGAATGGGGCTCCTAAGCCTTCAATGCTTCAGCTTGTGTATGCTTTTTGGCTCTTGTCGGAGTTTCCTAAGCTCTAGCTTTCACTTCCTAGGCTGTTGCCTTTTGCACCTTGGCTCTTGCCTTATCTTCCTTGGCTCTAGCCTTGCAAAAATTAGGGGTAGAGACCTCTATTTATAGGGAAATATGCCCAAAAAGGTGTGAAAATTAGTGAAAATTAGGGAAATATTGGAACGCGTGATCATGCCCCGAGACCAGTGATCACAGCCCTGGGCCACGTGATCACAGCCCTGGGGTGCTTGATCAAGCGCAATTGCACATCATCATGCATTCTAGGTGTGTGATCATGCATCCTAGCAGGTGATAATGTGCTCTTGCACGCGTCACGCAGCCTTCACAGGCTCTGATCGAGCTATTTTAGGAGTTGTTGGACCTTCCAAATGTGTTTTCGAGGTTCGTTTTGTCAAAATCGGCTTCCATTTTTATACATGAGCAAGATGTGTTTGTGCATCATCATAGGGTTAGACACACTATTCCGTGGTTACTTTCAAAAGTTTTAAGAGCCTACAGACGCATTTTCGATGTCCGTTTTGTCAAAATCAACTTCCAATTTTCATGAAGTTGAACTCCAGTCTTATGAGTTGAACACTAGTCTCATGACTTGCTCGTTTTGAGCAACGTTTGCTTAAAACGAGTGACTCACCACTTTGATTATTCATATTTCATGAAATCGGGGTGTAACTTAATGATTCGGAGGTTAATTTTACTCAGTTTGGGCTTTTCAGATTCTCGACACGCTTAAGATGTGGTATGCATGAACAGACACTTATCACATTCGGAGAGATGTTTTCATCACTGGACCTTTTAGGGGACAGTCAAAATTCGATGTATGACACTCTAAAAATTATGGGTTCTAATTTATACAATAAGAACATGGAAGAATAGGGAGACGAGTTAGAAAAATTGAATAGTATATTTGATGATAAAATCATAAAAATACTAAGAATCAATTATGAGGATTTTAATGATTGTAAAAAGCAGATATTCCTTGATATTCCATGTTTCTTTAAGTCAAATAATAAAGATAATGTTGAGAGTATATTGAACAGTTGTGGACATTTTACAACATCGAGAATCAGCTGTCTTGTTGATAAGTGTTTCATCACTATTTCCAAATGAAGTTAGAAATGCATGATTTGTTACAACAAATGGCAAAGATATTATTTCCAGAGAATGTGTCAAGGATCCTAAAGACATCTACAATGTGTTGAGACAAGATATAGTTATAACCTAATGTGTTGCAACTTTTTTTTTTTTTTTAATTTTTAACTCCCAGATTCTAAATTGCATTTATTTTTTCATTAAATCTTTTGATATAGTTGAAGGCCATGGATTAGTTGTTTCTTTCGCTTATTTAGGGGACATACTCAATTGAAAGCATATCTCTAAATGTGACCAAAATTAGAGATATAAAATTCTGTTCCTCAGCATTTGTGAAGATGACTCAACTTAAATTGCTTTAATTCTATAGTCCTTATAACCTAAAAGCTCAATATCTACACAATAGAATTTATGAGTGCCACATTGGAAAAATCAATGTACACATGTCCAAAGACCTCCGATTTTTACTAGATGAGTTGAGATACCTGTACTGGTTTTAATATCCTTCAAAATCCATGCAATTGAATTTTTGTCCAGAAAATCTTGTTCATAGTCAGATACTCAGTGATGATCAATTATGTTTTTTCATGAATATAATATAAGTAGGATATGTTGTTAATGTCTGGATGTATTTACTTTGTGATTTGTAGCTGAAGTGCCTAGAAAATTTGAAAGTTTTGGACCTCAGACACTTAGTGAATCTAATTAAGATACCTGACTTGTCTGAACTACCAAAAGTTAAGGTTTTATGTTTGAGAAACCATAAGAATTTTACTAAATTTTGCTCATCCATTAGTTATGTCAGCAAGCTTTCATATGTGGATCTTGGAAATTGCAATAATCTCAACAGTTTTACGAGATTTAGTGATTGGAGAAATCTTGAATTTTTTATGTCTCGAAAGTTGCTAAAAAATTATTGAGTTTGTAGAAGTTCTAGAGAAGATAAGATGTCTTATTTTAGATGGAATTGTAATACGACAAGTGCCCTCATCAATTGGGCATCTGTCCCTACTTACTTATTTATCATTATATATGTGCACTTGGCTGGAGAATCTTCCAAGCAGCATTGGTGAGTTAAAATGTCTCATAGATCTTGATCTTGAAAGGTGCTCAAAACTGATCAATCTTTCGGAGTACATCTATAAGTTGAGGTTTCTTTTATATCTTAATATAGGAAACTGTCTAACTCTGAAAGGATTACTTGAGAACTTGGGGAATTTAGAATCTTTGAAGGCGCTTTATGTAGATGAAAGTGGAATTAAAGAGCTACTAAGCCCCATCAATGGATTGAGCAAGCTTGGCACTTTAACTTATTGTGGGTGCAAAGGATTGAAACTGCCCCCTATAATAGCTGGTTTGTCCTCTTTATATTAGGGTAATTTTGAGGATTGTGGTGTGACAGAGATTTCTAAGGCATTGGCTTTTAGTTTTATTGAGGGAGTTATGTTTAGGAGGAAATAATATTGAGATGCTACCTACTAGCATAAAACTACTTCCTAAGTTGTGCCGACTTGATTTTAAGTAGTTGTAGAAGACAAGTATGTTTACCAAAGCTTCCAACTACTCTAGAAACTTTGGAGGTGAAAAACTACATATCTTTCAAATCATTATCAACATTTTTTACCATAAAAGAAAATATGGATTCCCTGTGGTTTCTTGATGTTGGTAATTGTGTGAATTTGGATCAAGATGACTACAAAAAGTTTGTGGATGATATATTGCTGACACTTGAACATATGTCACCACATCTGAAATGTTGCATAGAGAACCATGTTTATACATTTTATATTGGGTATCATGTACTCGAAGGTGAAGTTCTAGGAAGCATAAGGTATCAAAAAAATTGTGGATTTTCTTTGTAGTTCTCATTGAGATCATATCCAACTAACACCATTATTCTCACCTTATGTGCTTTAATTGCAATTGATGATGATCATTCTTTTGACTATGGAAATGTGTGGTGTAAATGTAGATTTGTGGCCTAGTTTAGACAAACCCTCACTTTTGCATCCACAAGTCCTAATCGTTTTGGTTGCAAAATAGACGAGCGTGGGAAATTTTTACAAGTATTATGGGTTTGAGGTGCAAATTTCATGAAATATAAATACAGTTTCAGTAAGGTTTCATTTTAATTATTTATTGAAAAAGATTGTAGGTCTAGTGCAATGGCAATCAAGTGTGGAGTTCATCTGTTATCAAATAATTGTGACAATCATAATCTGAGTTCTTGAGGGTAAATTCTATGAACAGTACCAAAATTTTGTACTTGATTACAAAATGGTACCATAACTTCAATTTGTATCTTTTCGGTTCCTTAACTTAAATTTTAGTTTCATTGGGATATTTATTACAAAAATTCGACCAAATTTGATGGCGTGGCCACCTGACTTGCTGATAACTCGTATTTATATATATATTTTATGCCAATTTTTATTATAAATATTGATGTTTGTAATTTTATTATTATGTATTTTATTTTAATTCAATGGATTATTTAATAATAATTTTTTTTTTCCTATTGGGCTTAATTTTGTGACTTTATTGCCATTTAGGTCGTGTTCGGAAGCCCAGAGCCCATCAAGGCCCATTTTCCATTTCAATCCGGCCCTAGCCCCGTGCTAGCCCCGTGCAGAAGCCCTCCAGACCCGTGCGTTCAGCACAGACCGTGCCGTGCCCTGTGTGCATAGAGCCGGATCAGCACGGACCGTGCAGACCGAGCCTCCCTCTGTGAAATTGTGTCCAGTAGCCATTCTTGCACACGGGTCAGCAACACGCTCCGTGTCTAGGACACGTGTGCGGAACTTTGTCAAGTCACGTTTCGTGCAACTTATTTCTGCCCCGTGCTCATAATTACTGAAGTATATAAGGCATCTAAAACCCTAATTTTAGGGACACGAGAGGACACTTGAGAACATTTTTTTTAGTAGTACTACTTTCCTGTAACAACTTGGAGAAAAACCCTAGCTGCCAAAGGAAGCTGGGAGAGACAAAAGATAGGAAAAACCAGAAGATTCAGAGACATTGTTTTGAGAGAAAATTATTACTGCTTTATTTTGTCTCTGTTGTTTTGATTAATACTATGTCTGGCTAAGTCTTTATAGAGTTTGGAATCGTGTAGCCAGGATTACTACTTGTTTGGATTCTATTCATTTCAATCTATTTTTATCAATCAATGCTTTAGATTTTACTTTCTTGCTTGTGTTTAGTAAAGGCCTAACTGAATGCATGTCTGTGGGTGATTCTGTGA
>CATIWM010210556.1:0-12104 GCA_949671775.1 Mallotus repandus | reverse complement strand
TTTGACATTTGATTTCATAACTAATAAACATGAACAAATATCTTCAACCCAATTTCATTTCTTAACCCTATTCAACCAAAGAAATCCATTTTTCTTAAAAATACCAATCAAACCCTAAAAATCAGAATTAAACATTAACTTCCATGAAATCTCCAATTTTTTTCCTTTAGATGGCGTTGCTTCAAATAGATGGAGATGATGCAGGAGATGGAGACGCTACGGGAGATAGACACAAGATGGAATTGAGTCTGCTTCAAAGAAAATATTTTGCTCAAGTGAAGTGAGGTAGTCATGTTGGAGAAGAACTATATAAATTGTTCTTTTCTAAATAGAAACAACACCGTTTGAGAATAGGTCCTTTTTTGGCATTTACAAAAATTGATTGCTCTTGGTCAACCAATTTTCCTTGACTAACGGTATTTTTTAATCAAACCCTAACAGGACACTTTCTTTGTTAACGGAATAATAACTTAGGGAGGTAAATGATCGGTTCTGAAACAATAGGGAGGTAAGTTCGAATTAAGTCAAATATTGAGAAGGTTAATGTAATTTATCTAGAAAAAAAAGATGAAAAGGGAAATATTATTTTCAAATTAAATAATGAGATAACTGAATAATATAAGTAAAAAATGAAAAAGAAAGCAGGCATATTATATACAGTATAGAATCTGTCATAAGAATATGCAATACTTTTTGCCTCTTCCAATTTTAGTAGTGTGTATATATATATTTTTTGACTAAATACATATATCTATAAATATCAGAATTGATTTTATGATTAATTTTATAGTGGATGTGACATTTTCCGTAGGTCCACCCTATTTTTTTTCTTGCAAGCCATTATCTTATAAACTTGGAAAGGTTGCTATTTGTTTATTTATTTTTGTTTTTGAAGAGGAATAATAGATAGATTACATATTCATAGACTTAACCCGATGGATGAGGTTACCATCAACTAGGTAATTAGTGCTAATGGCCTATCATTAGAAAAAAAAAATGTCACAGTGAAAACAATTAAATAATTATTTTACGTTGATGACAATAAAAAAATTGACTCAATGTTTTTTTCAGCATCACCAAACAAATTTGTTGTTTTCATTATTATTTAGGATATATCAATATATGTTACATTCCAAGGTATAGCTCTTAACGCTAATATTTTATACCTAGTATATCACTTGACATATGGAACTTCCTTATATGCATTTTTCCTTATTTAGCCAATGAATTAATTAAGATCTTAATTTGTTACAATGTATATTTGCAATTAAAAATTAAATATTTATATTAATGTATATTGATTTTTTTTCCCAAATCACTGGTAATAAAAAATTATTGAATTTTGACTAATTTGGTTTGATTCGTCCCCCACAAATAGCCAAAATAAAAAAAAATGTAGACATCCAATTAAGAAGACTAGAGATCGAACCCTCTTTTCCCTTTATGATATTGGAAATTAACCATTTATGACAAAAAAAATATGATTGTATATACCATAACTTAAACCCAAAACTTTAATTAAATGAAAATGATTTCTATTAGCTAATTCTAACAATTATTGGTATTATATATTGACTTAGATGATAAAAATTTTAAATTTTTTTAATGAAGTTTAATTAAATTTTAAATATTGTGCATAAAAAAAGCGTTGAGAAAGTTGTTTTTTTATAAGATCTATTCGGAATTGATTAAAATTTTTATAGTTACCGTAATTAAATTAAGAAATTATTTATTTATAATAATTAATTTGTGGCTAACAAAATTACACCATTTTTTTTTTACAATAACTTAATTTGGCTGATGCCATATTCCACTTTATCAATGTTGCACATCACTATCACAGCACACACCTGTAAGACTGTAACCACTATGCACCTATTTTATTTGGTTTCCATTAATTAATTGTTTTGATTGTTTGAAAAAGTTCTTGAAGTTTTAAACTAAACAAATAATATTCTTCTGCCATTGAGATTAAAGAAATTTCAGCAAAGAAATTTCAAATATTATTATTTGTTGGATTTATTTTTTACTTTTTAAATTTTCAATCTATAATTTTCTAAGAAGGTGAAAATTTTATTTCATATATTATATAAAAAAATGTTAAATCGATGCATATTATTTCATTTCATTTTATCTTTCTATTATTTTGGCAATGTAGATGTGTTTTAGATTGACAAATTAAAATTAAAATTTAATAAATGTTACTTTTCATAATTTATCATTTATTTTTAAAAATTTATATGTAAATTATTAAAAGAGATGAAGTGTAATTTTAATTTATATGATTTTACCTTTTAACAAAAATAGTCATGTAGTTTTTTTTGACATTTAAATATCCCATGTTACATATTTTTTTACACTTTAATACTCTTCAAATAAATATTGTTTCAAATGTATGTTTTAACATAAAAATATTATACATTTTAAATACTAAAATCATATAATGAGTAATATATCATTTAAACTACAATAAAACTCATAAAAAATTAAATTTAGATGTATTTTTAATTTAATTATAAATAAAAAAATTTAAAATAAATTTACAATATTAAAAAAATAATTAGTTAAATTGATCCTAAATATTATATTAATTTTTTTTATAAAATAATTATGATATTAGTTAGGAGGGTATTAAAGTGTAAAAAAATATAAAAATTATGGTATTTAAATAAAAAAAATCATAGAACTGGTTTTGTCAAAATGTAAAATCACAAGAATCCAAATTACACTTGTCCCTTATTAAAATTCACAATATTTTTTTATAAAAAAAATAAAAAAAATCCTTTTTTATTTTTAAAAAAAACTCCATAAAAATTTTTATTTTAAAATATACATATTTTATTATATAAAAAAAACTCTAACTTTATTACATTTAAAACATTACTCTTCCCTTTCATTATCTTTTATTCTAACTAAAACATTTCTCTTTTATTCAACTAAAAACACTTTTTTTAATTATTCAATGTAAAAAGTAAAAAATCTATAACTGCTTAATCCTGTTATATTTTTTTATTTAATTATTATTATTACTATGTATATTAAAAATATACATGTACTCTTATTAAAAAATCAAATAAAAATTTTATAATAATTTTTAAGTTTTATATTTAATTAATTTGAAGTTATAGATTATTAAAATTAATAAATTAATTATTTTAAAATATGTATATTATTTGTAGTCGGTACAAATTACAGAGTGACAACTAATTAATTGTAAATTAGTGAGTTAGAATAAAAGACATTATTTTTAATGAAAATATGAGTAATATTTTAGATACAATAAAATTTGAGTGTTTAAATATAATATAATATGTATATTTTTAAAAAATAATTTTTTTAAGAAAAATGGAATTTTTTTATTTTTTATAAAAAAATATAATAAATTTAATAATTTCAACACATAAGTTTTTAAGGGTAAATATTCAATTATGAAAAGAAATACTTGCCAAATTTTAAATTTAATGACTTTAGAACTCAATATATATATATCATTAAATAACTAAATGATAAGTATTTAATGAGATTTAAAAAAAATAATAATATAATTAATTACTATATATCATTATTAAATAATTTATAAAAATATTATTGAAAATTAAAATTATATTTAAATAATAATTTTATATTAATAGCAATAATAATGAATAAAATTTTATTAATTAATTCATATTTACCGACTACTAGTGTTATCTAAACTGTTGCTAATTTAATTACAGACAGGCAGCCCAAAAGTCCACGATATGACCACAGGTAACCCTGGCCATGCCGAATTGCCGATCAATCCGTTAATGGTGTTATTGTTGTTGCTGTCCAACATGCAGTCCACCACTATCTACAAGTCCATCACATCTCTCCACTCCACTCATGCGCCCACAGCCACTTCACTCCCACATACAAATATGAAAAAGTCTAAAAACGAAAATAAAAAAAGATTTGGGTGCAATGAGTTGTTTTACTGATGGATAAAGGATTAGGATGTGGCGTTTGGGTCTCACGCAAAATCCGCAGCTACTTGTAACATCAATCTTTTTTGGTAAAACCATTTTTGATCTGTTCTGTATCGATCGCAATAGATAAAATCGATGGAAATGGCAATTGAATGTACTTCTGTCGAACAGCTGAGGTCATAAATGTCAATCAAATCTATTTTGTCTTTTTTTGTAAAGATGGAAATATCCATTTTGTCTTTTTACCGTGCAAGATTGGATGAACCGGATGAGGGCAGAATGGGTATTTCAGGAAATTTTTTTTTCTTATACAAAGATAGAGAAGCGAAAGATGGACGGCATTGGCAATATGCAATGGTGACGCCTATATATAAAGAACAAAGCAGAAGAATCTTCTGCTCATCTTCACCATACCAAGCCACTTTTATCTTATAATATTGTTTCGTATCTGAGCCATATTTTTGGCTTCTGCTTCTGCTGCTGCTCGTTCGCTCGCATCATCGATTTACTGCTCTTTGCTTTAGTTACGTATTCCGTTAGTTTCTATAGATTTGTTACTCAGAAACAAACACTCGTTTGACCTCTTAATTCTCTGCCTCTTCTTTTCTGTTCTGTTCTCATCTTTTCGCAGGTATTGCCTCTCTAGTTCTGCAGTTGTTTTGCTCTACGTGTTGATTTTTTACCCCTTTTTATGGCCTTTTTGGTCTGTCAACTGTTTGCTGCTTTTTCGTTTTCAAATAGCGGCCTTTTGTTCTTCGTTTTTCCTTTTTTTTTTGGCTGCTTGTTCTATATTTACAGTGATTCTGAAATAGTTGGATTTTTTTGTCGTTTGGATTCAATTTTTAGATTGTGTAATTGAGTTGCCTTTTGATTTAATTCTGTGTTATCATTTTCATGGAAATTTCTCCTATGTTGACCGTGTTGACCATAGCGTCAAACTACGATCAAAGCTACGAGAAGTTTCCTGGTGATCCTTCACTTAGGCAGGCTCAAAGATTTGTTTCTTTATATTTGCCCCCTTTATTTATTATTATTAGTATTTTTGGTTCTAATGGTTTGCTGAAGAAACTAAATTCAACGCACTCCTTAACTGTTCATTTCCATTTCCTTTGTTGCAGAGTGACCCTATGGTAGAAGCAAATTCAATTTTTCCTTTTGAATTCTTAATTCTGGTTTTTTTTGGTCACTAGCCAAAAAAAAAAAAAAAAAAAAAAGTAAACTTTCACATATTTAATAAAGAACCACCCCGTTGACCGTAGTTTTTTTTTTTTGGTTCGCTGAGTTGAGAAGCAATTTGTAGTTGAAGATTAAATGAATGGTGTTGAGTAGTATCCATTTGGGTCCTTTTTTTTTTTTTTTGGTTCACTGAATTTTAGAAGATTAAATGAATAGTATTCTTCATCTTGTATCAGTCTTTTAGATGTTGCAGAATGTTGGGAAATTATTTTTCATCTGATTGTTGTGAAGCTATTTGGCTTTTTCCTTGTAAGCGTATATTCTCATGGGTTCCTAATTATGATCTTTTTCTTTTGATCCTGAAATTCAATTTTGTTTTTGTTCTGTTTTGTTTTGTTTGTGTTGCAGTTTGAGAAGGTCACTGAAGATGTTAGAAAAGAAGATAGAAGGAATTAACATTGATAAGGTGATAATGGAATTTGAAGCAAAGATGATGGATGCAGAAAGGGTACAAAGAGAGACACTTCAGAAGATTCTTGAAGAGAATGGATCTGCTGAGTACCTACAGAATCTGGGTCTTAACGGAAGAACCGATCCAGAGAGTTTCAAGAAATGCGTTCCTCTTTGTACTCACAAGGATTTGGAACCTTACATTCAAAGAATTGCAGATGGGGATACTTCTCCTCTTCTCACTGGGAAATCCATAACAACCATGTCCTTGAGGTGCTTTAAGCTTGTGCTATACAGTGTTTGACTTTTATGATTTTGGATAATTACTTCTCAGTTCTGTTTTGATAATTATGGGGTTTATTGCAGTTCGGGTACCACTCAAGGAAGGCCCAAATATGTGCCATTCAATGATCAATTGTTGGATAACACTTTGCAGATATATAGAACCTCTTTTGCCTTTAGAAACAGGTATTAGATGATGTTATTTCCTTGCAAGTAAAGCTCTTCGCTTTTTGCTATTTGCTATGGTCGTAGTGAGCATGATATTGATCGTCACAATTAGCAAAGTAGTTGATGCTGGTTGATTACTTGTGTGTTGATACAAGGCTTATATGATGCAGAGAATTCCCTCTTGAGGATGGGAAAGCGTTGATGTTTGTCTTCAGCAGCAAGCAGGGAAAAACAAAGGGGGGTTTGGCTGTTGGAACTGCCACAACAAATCTCTTTCGCAATCCAGGCTACAACAATGCATTGAAGGAAATGCAGTTCAAATGCTGCAGCCCTGATCAAGTCATATTTGGGGCTGACTTCCACCAGTCATTATATTGCCATCTCTTGTGTGGGTTAATCTTTCGTGAAGATATTCAATTTGTGTTCTCTACATTTGCCCATAGCATTGTTCTTGCATTTCGAACCTTTGAACAAGTTTGGGAAGAGCTTTGTAATGACATACGAACTGGGGAACTCAGCAGCCGAGTTGCTGCTCCTTCCATGAGAACAGCAATGTCGCAAGTGCTTAAGCCAAATGCTGAATTGGCTGATTTGATCCAAAATAAATGCTTAGGATTGAGTAATTGGTATGGATTAATACCAGAACTTTTTCCTAATGCAAAGTACATCTATGGGATTATGACTGGGTCAATGGAGCCTTATTTGAAAAAATTGAGGCACTATGCAGGGGAGATGCCTTTGTTGAGTGCTGATTATGGTGCTTCAGAGGGGTGGATTGGAGCAAACATTAATCCACGGTTGCCTCCTGAATCGGCTACTTTTGCAGTACTACCTGACATTGGATATTTCGAATTCATTCCTCTCAGGGACAATGGTGATCACATCTATTCAGAGCCCGAGCCAGTGGGTTTGGCTGATGTTAAGATTGGAGAAGAATATGAGATCATTGTCACCAATTTTGCAGGTACTTGTGTGTTTTCAGTTTTGGCTTTAGTTGTTCCTTTGAAATGAGTGTTAAGAGTCTACATTTCCACACTGCATCACTAATTTTCTTGCCGTATAACCAATGCCGTTCCAAATATTTAATGAAAATCCTGTATTCTCGAAGTCAATGACGCAGAAACATTTACAATCTCTTGATGCATTTTTCTATCAGTGCATTTGATCTGTTGGTTTCCCACCTAATAAAAGCCATTTAATGGGAAGCAACAAGCCATGTGAGATTAGGAAAGTGGAAAACAAATGTTTCTGCTCTCCAGATTATCTCTTTTTTCAATTGTTATTTATTTTTCTTAAAGGTCTCACTGTCACCAATGGGAACTATTTGACTTGATTGGGCCCTTTGGTTTAAACAACGAGATGCATGCACCCGTATCTCATTATTGTTGCTAAACTCTGTGTTTCATGTTGGCAAGATTTAATTATTTGAAATTTCAGCGGGACCACTGCTGTTGCTGTTTTTATTTTTATTGTTCCCCATGTGTCGCACTGCATTGGGAAAAAGTATTCTTTTTTTGGCCTTATATCTCCATCCGTCTGCTATAGATTTGTTTAGAATTAGACCTCTGACTATGTTGGTGCTTATTGCATTGCATGTACTTTGTCTTGGGAGAGGACCACAAAAGAGAGGATTTTAAATAACTTCCTCTGTTTTTTATTTCATTAATCTTATTCAATTGGCATTTCAGTTAGAGAGTAGGAGGTCGCCATGTTCTGCCCAATAAAATTTATGTTTCAATTCCCCAGTTTGGAGTGTTAGATGTATTTGCTCCTCGATGACAGAATTTATATATATACCTTAATTAGCTAGAATACCATGTGCCTGAACTGCAGAAGGTTTTCTTTTTTACTTATCATCTGTATAATACAGATTTCTTCTCATTTTGGGTTTTTTTTTTTTTATAAGTTTTAAGCTTCATTTTGTTCATCATTTAGTTCTTAATGGATTTGTCCAGAAAAAGCTACTCTGGATAGTCGTTTTCAGAAGTGGTTTGCTTGTTCAAAGTCTTTGTTAATGTGATACCAAAGTAGACACATTTTAGACCGACAAAGCAGTGTGAAAAAGGGATCATGCTTTGCAGAATTATAAAATGGTGATAAGTAGAGAGGAGGGGGCCCCCAATTGTCCATTGAAGTAAACATATTATTTTAGAAAAGTCGTCATTGAATTATAATACAAACGACGAGCAGGCGCATGGTGCAGTGTGGGTGGTGTTTTTCTTGTCTGGTATTATTAAGGTAGCGTGCAGGGAAGTTTGCACAGGGCCACATAGAGCAATACGGTATTTGGTTATGGACTTGAATAAAACAAATTTTTTAGTAGGATGTCTTTTTTGTTTTATAGTTATTGGATACGGAATTATTGATCTGCAAATATTCTTCAAATTTTATAGTATAGTAAATGTTAACTTTAATTGTTACCTGTTACCTGCAGGCTTTTACAGATACAGACTAGGAGATGTTGTGAAGGTTATGGGCTTCCATAAGTCAACCCCAGAACTTAAATTTGTATGCAGAAGGAGCTTGCTACTCACTATAAACATTGACAAGAATTCAGAGAAAGATTTACAGTTGGCTGTGGAAGAAGCAGCGAAGCGTTTAGCTGAAGAGAAACTCGAACTTGTTGACTTCAGCAGTCTCGTGGATCGTTCCGTTGACCCTGGTCACTATGTGATATTCTGGGAAATTAGTGGGGAACCCACAGAGGAGACCTTGCAAGAGTGTTGCAATTGCTTAGACTTGTCTTTCCATGATGCGGGGTATGTGAGTTCGCGCAAGGTCAGGGCCATTGCACCACTTGAACTTCGAGTTGTTCATAGAGGAACCTTCCAAAGGATTCTAGATCATTATTTGGGATTAGGAGCTGCTGTTAGCCAGTTTAAAACTCCTCGATGCGTTGGTCCCACAAACAAAAAGGTATTGCAAATCCTGAACAACAATGTTGCCAAGTCCTACCTTAGCACTGCGTTTAAGTAAACATATGACAACTACTGTAATCTAGTCTTCGTTTAATAATAGTTCATTCTGCTAATAGGGTTTCTTAGCAGCAGTATATATATATATAAATATTTCTCACTTTCTTTAATAAAAATTAACATCATGGAAGTTTGAATCATAGTAACAACCGACAGTGAATAGCAATGTTTTAAGAATAGACGAGAGACAAATTTCAAGATACAAGTGCTGTCCTTCACTTATCCTTTCAAAAAAAAAAGAAGAGTGCTAATCATAGCTTTATAAGCAATTAAAAAAAAAGGGAATAGTGCTAATCATAGCTTTATAAGCAATGAAAGTGAGTCGTAAAGCAGACAGCGACTCACTATCCACCAGACTTCCACGACTTGCAGAAGTCAATGAAATTGCAATCACTTGCCTTTTTCTTTTCTTTTACCCTTTTTCCATTGGATGATTAAATTAAACAAATCTTATCAATTTTAAAAAAAAGTAAAAGTAAAATTAAAATAAAATAATACTAATTTATAAATCTTACTTTAAGTAAGTGTCTTTCTGTTTTATGCGAAAATCTGCAAATGAAGCAGCTTATCTATGTGTAAAAAATTGTTTATTTCTTATATGACTTTAAATGGACATCCCCCAATTTTTTATTCTACGTGTTAGCTCGTGAGAGCTTCTAGTCCGAAGAAAAAGAAAAAGAATAAGAATAAGAATGGGCCACGCCGAAGCTCGCTGCTGAAGCCCGCCTCCAAAAGCATAGGGATCTAATGCAGCCGTTTTTTGCGTTGTTAGAAGTCGTTGAAGAGAAACAACAACTGAATTTCAAATTTCAAAGAATAACTCACTCTAAATTTAATAATTGTGGTTTAGACCATTAATCTTGTGATTATAGGCCTTCTTGATATCAGTTTTGGTTTTGGAAATGTCGTCTTCGGGTTGGGTTAAGTTTACAGAGGAATGTTGGAATGACGTACATAATGCCAATGGTGGTCTAGAATCTAGTGTCAACAACACTGCAGTACAAACAAACATTCTAATTCTCAAGGCTTGAATAAAAAAGGAATGCTACCCACCTTGTTAGCCGAGCGCTCGCTCAAGGAAGAAACAGCCCATCCTCATTATCCCCATTTACCCCTTTTGTTTTGTTTTATGATTAATGGGTCAACTTCACGTTGCTGCACATACAGTATATAATCTTTTTCTCCGTCAGTAACAAACGCCATCATCTCTATAATATGTTATTTTTTGCTCACAACTTTAATCTGACTACTTCTTGTATTGTAGGGCTTTGTGTCCGCAGAAAATCACCTCACGTAATTACAACACGTATCTGATCTATCTCTGTTAATCACATTCTTAAAAAGTAGATTACATATTAGAAGGTCGGTTAATGGCTGCAGCATCTGTATAACTAATGCTATATCATTATACTAATTGATTTTCGTTGTAAAATCCAATTTTTAAATCAATAGACCTGTCATTTTCTTCACCAAACCTGAATTAATTAGTCTCAAAGGTACCTTAATTTGACGTGCTAAAAAGACGATACTATCCCCTCAATGCTAATATTTTGCTATGATTATAAGGGGTATTTTCTGAAACCTGGAATTAGAAGGTGCGTCCACTGCCTCCTACCCACCAAGGGTGGGCTGGCCGCCTTCTTTAACTTTTATTAAAAATTTAAGGCAGAGAAGAGAATCTCTGCACTATAATGCTAAGTTCATCAGTAGTCTATTCTTGCTAAACCTTTTCTTTAAAATCAATCAAATCATTTTCTTATAAACCAATCAAGTATCCAGGAAAAAAAAAAACTAACAACCGGCAAATCCCCATGAAAAGAATATTGGAAGAAGAGTCCCAAGAAAATGATAAGAAAACAAAAGAAGAGAAAAATTTAGCTGTATGGGATATAGGTAGCCCATTATACGACTCATATGAGCTCGTCTCAATTAGCTATCTCATTGAACGCCATATGATGATCCTTCCATCTTCTGGATCATCAAGAAGGCTGTCCATGAAAATCTTTCCATCAACCAGCTCCGACAACGTAGCAGTCCCAGCCACCCTCACAGCGAGCTCCGCCCAAAAGGGTACCAGCGATCACCGCTCTTCTGCAGGTAAAAGTTGGAGAGAATTCGCAAGGGCAAGATTGTGGAGGAAGGGGAAAAGAGTTGGACGCATGAAAGATGACAAGACCAAGAGAGTGAAAGGTAGCGTTGTTCATGGCTTTTCTAATAAGTTTTGTTGGTGGATTGACAAGGAAAAATATGAATTATGATTGGAAAGAGATCAAAGATATAACAGGTAACTGCGTAATAACAGATAAAAAATTATATATATTTGTGCTTGATTCTTGTTTCGTTTGGTGTCATATATATGTCTGTTTCTGGATTTTTTTTTTCTTTACAGAATTTGAGTCTTGTGCTCTCTTATAAACTAAAGTTGTTGTTCAAGCACCATTGTCATCTTATAACCATATTCTAGTATTTTCTTTAGTTAATATTCATTTGATATGCTAATTATTTGTCTTTTCTCCTTGATTTATTTTTGAAATTTAGTATAACCCGATCTAACTTTGGCTTTAGATTTTTTTTTTGGTTTGTTACAACTTATGCATTTAAATTATTTGTATTTCATAAAAAATTATTTAGTTGATCATATTTAATAAAAATTAGTTGGTTGATTATATTTTTATTGATTGTATTATCTTATCAGTATCGAGATCATAATTAACTCTAATTTAATATTGATTTTTTAATAAAAATTGTGTAACTAAAAAATTAAAAAATATATGTATCAAACATTGAGAAATCTAATGGTATGACTCCCCTCAAAATATTAATAAGTTAAAGGGTTTAATTTTCATCTCTTTTTTCTTATTAAAAGTAAAATAAAATAAATAAAACGACATGCATAATTATCATTGGCTTCAAGGTGGAAGAAATATATGTGAATGTGCAGTATGCCGATAACGATGGAGCAATGCCTACCCATTTGAAATCTCAGAAATATTGGAGGTTGTAACAATTTATAAAAATTATAAACCAAGTAATGTTCTCATGATTTTCATCACACGTAAATTAAACTAAGTAATATTTCCGCCTCCAACAACGTAGCAGTCACAGA
>CATIWM010210497.1:0-16559 GCA_949671775.1 Mallotus repandus | reverse complement strand
TATAAATGCATAATTAAATAAATGTATGGTTAAACATGGAATGGATTGATACTTGATAATATTACATGCTTGAGAGTGTTATTTTTCATAGAATATTATGTTATTATTTACTGAGTTGCAGGCTCACTCCTCTGCATTATTTTTTAGGACTAGAAGAACTGTAGTCTATCTTGAAGGAACAATTGCATCAATTGCACTAGAATTGTATCAGGTGGGTCAGCACGAGGTCGTCCTCAGTTTTTCTTGAGCGTCATATGCTTAGTGAATTTTCATATCTTGTATTAAGGCTAGCGCATTGTATATGTATAATATAATGAAAGATGTGAAATGCTTGAAGCTGTGTGTTTGTTAGTGTGTGATATGTGTCACATATGTAAAATTGTGAGTTAAAAATTTGACATAAATAATTATGTTATGTGTTAGTCACATGCATACAATGTATGCTTGGCATCCTTAACAGGTGTCACAGAGTTTCCCTTTCACTTCGACTTTTATGAACAAGGCTTTGTTATGGTCTTTGCCTTCCAAAGGTAGGTCATCATCTGTAAAAATAATTGCCCCCTGAGGGCTCTCTATTAGTGAATCCACCATTTGATTAAGAGTATGAGTTGCAGGAATCTTCCTATGATCAAGGGTCATAACCAGCGCCTCCCGATGGGCTTTGGAGTGCATAAGCAGCTCCCAAATGCTGACGAGAGTCTTCTCATCTCTCTTGGTTTCAACAGCCTTCTCATTTGGTTTTACTTTATTAACTTTCTCCTTCTCCTTTAATTCTTCTTTTGAACCAGTTTTCTCTTTTTCTGACCCCACATATTGAGCTTCTTCCTTCTTTTCATCGTTTCCTGCTGACTGGGCTTTCTTCCCCTTATCACTCTTCCACATATCAATCCATCCCTCTTTTTCATGATCAAAACTCCAAAACTAAAGACCTGCATTTGAAAAACCTAAAACTCCAAATGATCAAAACTCCAAATGTCAAGAACTTTTATGAACAAGGCTGTTGATTCAAATGCAGGTCTTTAGTTTTAGGTTTTGGGGATGTGGGTGTGGCATTAACAAAGGAATTAAGGACTTGTTCCTTTTTTAAGCCAGTGTTGATCATTAAAATGTGAGGATTTGGTGTGGCACATTGCTGTAATTAGGTAAAAGGTTATTTCGGGTGTTGGATTTTCTAGTTTCAAGGTCGGTTATCTTGCCTGAATCAATTAAATCATGAACTTTATATTTTAGGCGAATGTAGCCATCAATGTTATGTCCGATAGTTTGGTGATATTTGCAATATAGCTTTGGGTCGGCATTTGGGAAAGGTGATCTTTGAGGTAAAGGTCTTAAAAGGTTATTCTCAACCAACTTCTCCAAGATTTTAGAAAGAGGTTTTCCCAAATTAGCAAACCTTCGGGGTTTTCCAACAGTATTGATCTATACATTATTCGTTCTAATCCTACTACTGGATCCTGTCCCTTCTCTGCCTGCAAATCTACTGCTGAAATTTTTTTTGTCTTAAGCTAGGTCGGATTCCTTTTGCACCTTGAATTTATATAGTTCTTTAAATTTTAGGATCCCCAAGTCTTTCAGCTTTTTGGAGAGTGGAAGCACACATCCCTCTATTACTATTACTCATTGATTAGTCTCAGTAGGTCAGTGCTTCATCTGTGCTAACTTAGCTCTCCACCTTATCAGATAATCAGCAAAAGACTCATTGAATTTTCTCTTAATGTTCTGCAAGTCTCTCAAAGATGCTTCCATTTGGATATTAAGACTATACTACTTGACAAACGCAGTATATAACCCCTCCCAATCAGCTTGGATGTGAGATTTCAAGGCATAATACCACTTGATCGGTGCTCTCTCAAAGGATAGGGGAAATTGTTTGACTATATATGCTTTGTTCAAGCTAGTTGTCCTCATGTCTGTGATGTATTGTTTAAGGTGCAGGTAGGGGTCCTCAATACCAGTGAACTTCTTCATGTCGGGGAATTTAAATTTTCGGGGTAGAGGGTTATCATCCTCATCCAGACTCAAGTCAGTGTAGTTCATCGGAGCATCTATCCCTTTTTCTTTCATCATTAGCTACATTTGGGCCATGGTCTTAGTCAACTTCTTGGCCCATTCAGACTTCTCCACATTTTTTGAGACATCTACATTTTGTCTGGTCCCAAGTTCTGCTAACAGAGTCTTTTGGTCATCCTCTATTTCTCATCTTTCAAAATTCTCAACGTCCAAATCTAATGGTGATGGGTGTTGTGCTGGTTGGTTTTGCCTAGCTGGACCCATCATTTCTCTTATGATTGGTCGGGTCTGTTCAACCATTTCTGTCTTCAACTATTCTTTAAAAGCTTCAACATTAAATTATGTCATTACTGTTTCTGCAGAAGTTCTAACCAGTCGGCCGGTGTCAGATCTTATCCAAGCAGAAGACCAATGAGAATCTATATCTGCAACCACCATCGATTAGAAACATGCATGACGTGTATGCATGATATGCAAGGTCTCGTTAATGCTAAAAAGGAAAAAGGTAAACAAACATTTTGTTTACACATAACACATAACACAACTTCTTCAAATGGTAACTATACCCTTATTTCTTCTGCACGCGTGTTCAATGGCGAGTTTCTTGTCAATGAATGCAGAAAATGCAAAGGAAATAAATAAATAATCAAAGATGATAATTTATAAAACACTGGAATCAGTTTCTCTATCCCCAGTGGAGTCGCCACTGTAGGCTGCGGGGTTAGTATGCGCGCCTAAGTATTTGACGACCACGACATTGTGTGCGCTCGAGGCCCACTAGGATTACATAATGGGCTTAAGGCCCAAAATAGAGATGGAGTCTCCACTCAGATGAAAGTTGGGACACACTGTACAGCAACTAGATTCCACGGATGTTCCCAGAAGCCGTCATAAGAGATTGGGTTAGAAAACTAGGTATGGGCTTTTTAATGCCCACCCAACCTTGTGATTTGCCTCCGTGTGTGTTTTGTACTTTATTATCTTTGATTATAGATTATTCCCTTATTATCATTGAATTGCACTCATTTTCAGTATTATATTTAATGCCCGAGTTCTTACATTAGTCCTTTTTATGCGTATTAACCCAACACTTATTACAAATAATGGTAACAAATTTACAAACATTCATTCAAAATAAAGGGGGGAAATGATTAAAGATTATAATATTTTGATAACGAATACAATAAATGGAAAATAAACCAAAAATAAACCCTCTCAAGAACTAATGAAGGAATTAAACATTCCCTAATTGAAAATCATACTAAGATCCTGGAAAACTGAAAGCATTAAACTTTCCACAAATACAAAATCAATCAAGAAAAGGGAAAAAGTCCAATTTGTTAGTTTTACACACATGAATACAAATATTTATTTTAAACATAAATACATACCTTTTTACATAACACCATAAGTATCGTATGCAAAAAATATGATATAACATGGTATAAATATGCAAGAAACAAAAATCATGCAAAATAATCATCAAGAATTGAAGCGAATTTTGGCAAGATTCTGGCAAAGAAGCAGCACCTCTTCATAGAGGCGTCACCTCCTGGTTAAGAGGCGATTTATTATTGCCTCAAAGTGAAGGGGCGACGTCTCATTGAAGAGACGTCGCCTCTTCAACAGAGGCACAAAAATTTAAATGTTTCTTAAATCTTAAGAAAATCAAACTAGATTCAATATAAACGTAAATTTACCACTTAAAATCAATATTTCACATAATCATTCTTTACATATGACTACAAATAGACATAAACACTATAACAAACAATGAAAATCAATAAATAAAACTTTAAATGAAATGAAAGACTTTAAAGCTTAAAAATAGAAGTTCTCACTGATGGAAGCACATTTGGAAGCTCCTAACTAGGCCTTCAGAAGTTAGTTGTGATCTGAATACTTCTTGGAAGTAAGGATCCTTCCTCTTTCTCAAGAAATGGTGATTTTTCAAGTGTAAAGCTCTCATTCTTCCTCTTCTCCTTTCTTTTTTTCTCTTTCTTTTCTTTTAAGAACATTTTTTTCTTTTCCAACTCTTTCCTTCTTTCCAAAAAATTACCAACCTCTCTAACAATCAACTCAAAACTCCCTTTTAACCCCTAACCCTTTGCTTTTTCCTTTTCCAAGAAAATCAAACGAAGACAAAAGACCATGATTTTTCATCATTTTCCTTCGTTTTCCAGCTAAATTTTGCCCCAGAAGTCTCATTTTTACGATTAAATCTCCAGATCAATGATAATATGGGTCATTTCCTACTTAATGCAACCATAAATGACATTTAATGCAAAGTAGGTCAGCCATCAAAGAGACGTTGCCTCACCAATGCACAAGAGAGAAGAGGCAATCTCCTCTTTACCCAGGCCTGAGTTAGGCCTTTGGGCCAAAAGGCACAGACTTGAGTTTAAAGCTTAGGTTTAACAATTTTTGCCTAGTTCTAGGATTTTGGGCTCAATTCTAGGGTTTTAGGTTCTCGAGTTTATTTCTAAAGAAAATTTCAAGTCTCTCTTGTATTCAATATCCATACTATCTCATCACTAGATTTTCGTTGTAAGTCGATCAAATCAATAGTGACCACAACTTGATATTATTAATTTAATCTTCTAATTTATCAAATGTTAAAATTATTATAAAATTTCTCATGAGGCGGGGGGGTGGTCTTGTAGCAGGAGTTTTAGCCATTTGGCTAAAGCTGCACAGGCCTATATATTAATTATAATTAGAAGGAACGGTGAATTTAAGTTATATATCACTTGCTTACAGAGAAAACCTAATGACACACCGTTAAAAGTTAAAATCAATTGTATGTGTTTGTTAGACAGAATGAATTGACTTTTTTTTTCCTCGTTGATTTTAATGTTAATCCCAATTTTTATTACAAAATAATAAATGTTTACGCTACAAATTTATGAAGTTGTTCTAAGTCTTCGGGATATGTGCTGTGAACAAGGTATTAATCGATTATTTTAACTTGTCGGGACTCTGGAGATGTTTATATTAGTGTGAACTGTTTTTTTTTTTTTTGGTCTGTTTAATATTCGAGCACTTGGAGATTTTTTACAGTATGATTTTTTAAATCAATTGGAGGTTTGAGGAATTGTAATTTGTAGAGGTGTCAATTTAACCTATAATATTTGATTATAGGTTCATTAATGAAGTTTTTTACAATTTATTTGATTTATTTTTTAAATTTGGTGGAATTTATCGGCCCAATTTAAAATTAATAATTATATTTATTCTGTTAAAAAAAGTTTAACGAATTTTTTTTATATCTTTGCTTAAAAATTTGCCAAAAATATCTAATTTAGAGCTCCAAATTTTAAACCAAAGACTCTTGAAGAAAAATAGAAAAATATATATCAATGAGTAAATAGTTGAATGATAATTCGTCTTCAAAGATATTCTAATGTGTAGGGTTCAATTTTTACCGTTTTTAATTTACAGATGAAAATTATCTCATATTATGCAATTCATCGAAATTTAAATTATATAATTTTTTTATTAAAAAAATAGAATAATATATATGACAAACTCTACTAGATAATAATTCTGCTATTTGAAAAAACATATATCTCATTTCAAAAAGAAATTGGATATCTTTAATAATATTAATAATACTAATAATAATAATAATAATAATGTTTTTGACTTCTCCTATTGGCATGTTCAACTAAAGGACGGTTCGAGGAGCTATGGGAAGGTGCAGCTCCACCAATTTCCTGTCTATTTCGTAGTAAATTCTACTCTATTTCCACATACAAACTTCATTTTGACTGATACGTAATTTCTTTTAGTCAAATTCATGTCAATGTCATTACATAGGCATAATGTTTGTAATTGGTAGAATCAACTGGCTTGGTAGTATTAAAACATGTGAAAATGGTGCATAAAGCAACTTAAGTAATTAAGAATTGGTCAAAAAGAAAAATAAAGTCATATGAAGTTAAAAAAGAGTAAAAGATTTAATCAATCCGGAAATAAATTTGAGCGATATTTTGAGTTTAAATTATAATATATATATATATAATCATATTAAATTAATTATTTAAAAAATTTTATTATTTTTATAATCCTAACTATCTGAGTCAAATCAAATTATTTAAAATTTAATGAATTCTGAATACTGATCATTTAGATTAAAAAAATTAACTAAAAGTGTAAAAGTCCTACTATAGTGCTATTGCACCTTCTTTTTATGTTCATATATTAAAGGGATAATTACTGTATCTCCATGTATTTAGGTCTAATACATTACTTTGCCCCTCACATTTTAAATACATATTTATTAGTCCTTCTATTTTGCTCAATTATACTTTAGTTGTTCTATAAGGGCTTTTTGATAGTCAAACAAAAAAAAAGAATGGTCAAATAGGAAAAATAAAGTGGAAAAGTCAATATTACCCTTTTTGAATTGGTAAAAAACTCAGTTCAAAAAAAATTGAGAGAACATCGTGCTCTTCTCCCACACCACTGCCTCTCCTTGCAACCCACATTGCCGCCTCTCGCCTTAGCTCCTCTTTTAGAGACCAACACCATAAACAACCATCGTTGTCTCTCACAACTAGCGTCGCCTCCTCTCACAGCCACCCAGTCATTATTGTCTCTCTACTGTAACACCATCCAACACTAACAAACACCATCACCTCCTTCTGTTTCTTCTTCACCGATGGCAACATCAAGAGAGAAGAAATCAGGCACAACAGAATCTACACTTAACCACCATTTGCACTTAATCACTACCACTTGCCACTATCACCACTCAACACCACCACGTCGACACCACTCAAAACAGAACCAAAAAAACAGAACAAGAAGCATAGGAAGCATATGTTTGATTAGTGGTGATGATGTAACTGTTAATTTCTTGAATTTATATATTATTATTTTTTATTTTGTTAGAGGTGTTGATTTTAATTTTATTGACGTTGATGGCAGTATTGGGAGGAAGTGTTTGGAGGTGTTGTAATGCCGATAGCGACGGTGATGAGTGGTGAAAGTAGTGTCCATCGGTGATGTTGATGATGCTGGCGATGAGTGATGGCAGTGTCTATGGTTATGGGTGGTGTTTGTTGGTGTTGGATGGTGGCGATGGGTGATGGCAAATGATGGTGGCGATGGGTGATGGCAAATGATGGTGGCGGTGGGTGATGGTGTTTGTTGGTGTTGGAACGTGGAGGTAGAGATGGTCTGTTAGGTGCAGGTGGTGGTGAGGAGTGACAACAAATGAGAAGTGAAGATATAAAGATAGCACAGAGGGAAATGGTTCTACTCAGTTAAATGGTTTTGGTGACTTGAAAAGAGATGACAATGAATTTCAAAACAGCAATGTGGCAATAAGAATAAAGGAATTAGTTATTAGCTATCATTATCGGAATGGTGCCTCAGCTAAAAGCTTTCGTCCTTGGATTTGATGCCCCATTATCTTTTTGCACTGATAGTTTAAAAAATTTTAGTTGGTGCCATGGTGCCTTCTGTAATGCTTATTCTTGGAGGTATGCTTGCAGAGGGGCCAAAAGAGTCTACACTTGGACTTCAAACTACAATTGGCATAAGTGTTGCAAGGCTTTTGGTGCTTCCTCTGCTAGGATTTGGCATTGTGGTTTAACAGATGATGATTTAGCAGGGACGAAGTAATTAAAAAGGGGCTACTTTTATCTTCTCACAGTCATTTAACGAAAATAGTACTTGAAGGATTTTTTAATTTATTTCACAAAAATAAAGGGAATAATAAATATATTTTTAAAATGTGAGGGATGAAGTAGTGTATTAGACTTAAATACATGGAGATACATTAATTATCCCTATATTAAATATTTGAGAAAAAGAAAGATATGATTAAATAATTAAGGAAAAAAAGAAACATGATATTTTTTAATTCTTTTGAGGTCTTTCATTATCATTATATATATATATATATATATATATATATATATATATATATATACAGTCATGGAGGCTGCAAGTTGTTTCATTATCTACGAATACAATGAATCAATTCATGAATAGCTACCTATATGTTAATTATAATTAGAAGCAAGGGTTTATTTATATTATATATCACTTGCTTCTCCTATTGGCATGTTCAAATTCATGTCAATGTCATTACATAGGCATAATGTTTGTTGGTAAAATCAATTGGCTTGGTAGTATTGAAACATGCGAAAATGGTGCATAAAGTAACTTCGGTACATTTTAGACCTATGATTAAATAAATAAATAAATAAAAATTTTCATATATTAAAGATTTGAGAAAAAGAAAGATATGATTAAATAATTAAGGAAAAAAAAGAAACACATTGACCCGTATTATTTAATTATATATATAGAGAGAGAAAGCCATGGGGGCTCCAAGTTGTTTCATTATTTACCAATACAATGAATCAATTCATGAATAGCTACCTATATGTTAATTATAATTAATTAGAAGCAAGGGTTAATTTATTATTTATATATCACTTGCTTAAAAGAAAAAAATTAAAGAAAAACTTGGAACACACAGTTAAAAGTTAAAAATGATTGTGTGTGTTTGCTAGACATAGAATGAATTGGCTTTTCTGTTCCTCATTTATTTCAATGTTAACGACTGTTTCTGCTGCAGATTTGGGAACAACGTAATACATATGAAGTCGTTTGTGTTCTGAATATATGCTACAAGGGAAACCTTCGTTTATTCCAAAATTTATATATCATAGTTAGATTTATAATATTAAAAAATAAATTTGACCATCCAATATAATACAGTCAAAATAAATAAAAAGCTTTTAATGTTATAATTTTTCTTCTTTTTTTTACTCACAAAGAATTAATTGTCGATGAAAATTTTTTAGATCTTTATATTAGAGTGAATAATACTAAAAATTTAGTGCTTGAATGATATAATTTTTTTTAAAGTATCAAAATATCAACCAGTTTGAGCTTACTTTTTTTTCTGTTAAAAAAAAATATTAGTGTCAAAATTTGAAAATTTTTTCATCTGATTTTTTACTGATTGGATGTCGAAGGAGTTATAAGTTGGGAATTATACTATAAAATATACCTTGTTTATATTCAAATAATGCACTTAATTATTAAGTATATCTAACATATATTTTATATGTTATAATAAAAGGTTGAATAGATAAATGATAAAAATTTCTTTTCCAAAATCATGGATTTAATTTTTAACTGAATAAATATTTTTATATATGTTAGTAGAGCGTGCCATTGGTGAACTTAATAATATTAGGTGTGAATTCAACCTATATTGAATTTTTAGAATTTGTTTAATTTTTTTTGTTAAATTGATATCCTTTTTAAAACTATATTATAATATTTATTCTTTTAAAAAATGTTTAATGATTTTTTAAATCTTTTGCTCAAAAGAATTTAACAATAACATATAAAATTAAAAATTTGTGACTCATATTCAAGCGGTGATCTATTTATTTATTTTTTAAAATATTGAAAATAATAATTGGTGAAACTTAATTGAGTTTGGGAAAAAAATTTAACAAAGTTGATTAAAATATCAGTTACACAAATCAATTAAAAAAAAAAAGCTTAATGCTTCTAGAAGTTGATTAAGCTTAATGCTCCAATTGTTCCTACCTTGCATCAACATAAAGCAAGAAATAACATAAAGAATTGAAGAAGAAGATGACAAATGACAGTAGCCCACAAAGTTTGATCACTGCTCATTAACATTCACATGCACGTGCATTAATACATATCATAAATAATTGTATTTGGTGAAGCAAAATTCCTCAAAGAATCAACGTACGTATAGTGCTTTGAAAACCTATAATGTCAAGATTTAGCCATTTCAATGGATTTTTTGTGTATATATATGTATAGAAACACACACATATTATATTGAGTATACAATAGAAAATTTGGTTGTTGAGTGCGAAATGAAAGACCATTGGTGACCTTTGCTTTGAATATTGGAGATTTGAGGGTTAGCTTACTATAAATTCAACGAATTAGACACGATCAGGTGGAAGAAAGGGTACATACAACGTACGGGGAAGGACAACATAGCATAAGATCCCATTCACGTTTGATCTAATCATACTTTAATGTTGTTTATTAAGGTTGATAAAAGAGATCATCATTGAAATCAATTGGTAGAGAGTTCTTTTCTCTTATATATATTATCGTGTTAAATTAGTTGTTAAAAGATTTTTGTTATCCTTATAGTTTTATTCAAATCGAACTTGATTAATTGAAATTTAATAGACTTTTTACATCAGTAATTTAAAAAATAATTATTAATAAATAATTTAATTCAAATAGAGGTATTGAAAGGAATCTTTGGAATTAATAATGAAGGACTTTTAACGTTAATTCCTATTCAAAATCACAAACATTAACATTCAAAGAAATGTAATAAAATTCCATGGCCTTTTATTGTAAGTCAACAATGATCTCATTCATATACCATGTTTCCATTATTTCAAATATCTATGTCATATACATCTTTTGAGGGCCAATGAATTCATGATCAAGGCGTAGACTCAAACCGGAACTTGATTCTTTCTAAGGGCCCTAACAATTTCTTTAATTAAGAATATGTGTTCATATTGATAATTTCAACATAAATATTATGGGTAGATTATATATTTTTCAAATGTTTTGGTTGATTCTACTCCACTACATCATGAAAATTTCTGATCATTCTATCATTCAATTTTCTGTCCCCCTTTTGGAAAATTTCACGCTTTTTGACATCATTTAGCTAACTTTATATTATATGATTATCTGATTTCAGACTGTGCAACTTGATTCGTTCATTTCTTGCCTATTCTTAAATGCCAACCAGACACAATAGTTGGTAAATAATGGGGAATTTTTCTATTTCTATATATTACATCAAATTAAAAGTTTGCTATATGTATTCCCCTGCTCTTAATCTTCCAGTTGTTAAAAATAATATATAAAAAATAAAAATTCCTAAAGAATATCGGTTTATGACTTTTAGCATTGATTCTGGGAATTGGCACCGGAAATCCTACATATGAAATAAAAGAATGTGGTCTATGTGTGTACACAGAAGCATAATATCGATAGGTTTTTTATTTTTATTTGATTTCGGTGCATTTTCATGATTGTAATATTTAAAATTTTCAAATTTAGTTAAAGTCTGATCAATCAAAATAAACAGATAAAATATAACATCTTTGTATAATTAGTACTAATTTTCAGAGGTGCGAATGTTAGAATCTCAGCCAGAGAGAGAGTTTCTTCTTAAGTAAATAGTATGTGAATGCTACGTAACTATAATTGCAATTATTAAAGAATACATAAGTTTTTATAATTAGTAAGAATACATTTATAACTTAATGCTTTGGTGTTCTTCTCTGTTAATTTCTTGATCTAATAACAGTATATTTTCCATTTTTTAATTCATCAAAATTAAATAGGCGTAAATTATATAATGAAAGATAACTATTTTTTTATCACTCTTCATAAAAAAGTGAATTACATCATCAAAACTATATCTCATATTAATTTTTTTATCTAAAGAAAATTTATTTTCCAAAAATTAAATCCAAATAATTTATGTACATAAAACGAAACTAATTAACAGACTAATAAACTCCCATAATATTTTCAAAACTTTAAAAAGAAAATAGAAAAGAATAAATAAATAAGTAAAGACATGAAAATGAGAATACAAACACGGAGAAATAAATATATAGCACAAACACGGTGTAGATACAAACACAGAGTAAAAGTCTTCAAACGCATGTTATTTCATTTAACTTTTTTATTCCTAATTTTTTTTTGGTAGTTAATGTTTTTAGCATCTGATAATTATATATATGGATATAATTATTTGGGAGTTCAAATTAGATAAATCTAGAAGAGAGATATTTTTTAATATATAATTTCCGTATATAAAATTTGAAGCAAAAATTTTATTTAAAAAAAATAAGTTTTTGCTATTTAGACAAACACATATATATATATATAACTGTTGAATAACTAATTTTTGGAAGATTATTACATATATTATATCAAACTGTAAAAATTGTCCTTTTTTCCAAATTTTTATTATATTCAACTCTAATTGTATTAAGACTTGACCAATATTTGTAAACATGTGATTAATACGTGATTAATAAGACAGTAAGTCGAAAACAAAATAACCCAAAAAAAATGATTATTATCACGTGATCAATAGTATTACACAATATATAACTCGAAAACGAAATAGCCAAGGATGATCACACATGGAGCAATTTGCATATATTTATATTTGATCACTACCCAACAAATTTTGATCTTTGAAGTACTGGAAGGAACGTACATATTTCTGGCTTTATTACAAAAATCCACTACGCGCAGTGACCAGTTTGATGGTGATGGACTATTCTAAGACATTTCCAGTTCAAAGTTTATACAGCTGCTGGTTATCTTTTCCAATTTTTTTTTATCATAGTAATGCTCAATTTTATTTAATTTTTAGCCGCCGTGTGTAGTGCTGATGTAATCGAGCAGGCGTCGCTATACTATACCCACACTCGCCTTATTATATGTCTTTAATCTTTATTAAATATGGCATCATAGTATAAAACAATGCTGCAAAGAAGGTATTAAATCTGAAAATCCTACAGGCTATTTATTAATTATTTATTTTTAAATTATTGGTATTCAAAATTCGCTAATTTTAATTAACTTGATTCTATTTAAATAGAATTATAAAGATAATAAAAATCTTTCAATAATTAATTTAATGCAATTGTATATATCAAGACTCGAATTGAAACTTCATTTAATGGGGTGCGTTTGGATCAGAGTTAAAGAAGATAAATCTTACCCCTATAATGCATTAACCCCTTCAATCATGTTTAGTAAATTTTAGACAATTAAATTTAACAGTTAAACCTTATTTATGTGTATTTTTATTAACCTATATAAAGATAGAGTAAAGGTTTGTAAAAAAATTATTTTATTGTAAAATACCTATTTTTCATTATTCTATCATTTTATACTTATTATAAATTACTCATTTTGTCAATTTTTTACATCAATAAAATATAAATAAAATTTATAAAAAATGTATAAATCAATTTTTTTTCTTTACGGTGGTTTTATTATTTCTATTTCAATTGTTACAAGTAATTTTTTTTATTTTTAATTTTATTCTTTATTAATTATATTTTATAAAATTTGTACTATTTTTTAATTATGTGTAAAAATGTATAATATATATTATGTAATTTTATCTTTATAAAAATTTTCTACTAATTTTTAATTATTTAATATTTTAAAAATTAAATTTATTGTTAACGAAAAATTTAATAATTTATTTATGTTATTTTAATTATTTCATATATACTAACGGTCATTTTTTTTAAATCAATTACATAGCTTATATATTACCTTTTATTTACCAAATAAAGTTAACAATAAAACTATTACATATGTAACTGATACTTACTTAGTAGTTATATCTGTAACTGTTATATATTTTTTAATCCCGATCCAAATACACCCTTAGGTTGAGATTATAGGTGAGAGCAATTTCACTGATTATTGGTCGGATTATGTATTCATTTATTTATGTTAAAGTAAATTGATTTTATAAAAGGGAAATGATTTATGCAGCGGCGGTTAAAAAATTGCTGGGGCCTATGTACATTTACTAAAAAACCAATCACAAAAAGAATTTCCCCCATGTAAGCAGGGGCAATTCTGTCAAAAAAAATTATAAAAATAAGCGTATCATCATCGCCCTTTATAAAAAAACGACGGAAAGACAGATGCTATGGTGATGAAAATAACTACAACTATAACCAATGCCTTGTACACAAAGAGAATATATTACAATGTGACAGAAGCAGAAGAGCATTATGTATTGACAGACAATAGGGCACAAACAAAATCATAACATATTACAAAGCTCCCACTATATATGCACAGCCTCTAATGACGAATCTAAATCTGAACAACTATGCAGCAGGTTAACTGGAATGTCGTGGTCGTGTCATGTGTAAACAGAGATTTTCTGATTTCGGCATATTTTTTAATACTCATCGTTCTTCGATCGTGTACGGAAAGAATTGAAAAACCAGTTTGTTTCTTGGGAAACCAGATTAGGTTATGAGAAACACATACAGTTGATGCTAAAGTTTTTACACGGAAAAATGGAAGAGTCGATAAACAGCTCATCCTAATTAGATATCTGCGTATTTGCACCAACAAAAGAAATGATCAAAATTCGAATATCCGGTTGTTGCAATTGAAATGGCTCTTAATTTGTCGTTGCATGATGACTTTTCTCTCCCAATTCTTCTCATTCTTGAACGTCAACATAGCAAAAGAAACTAAAATAAATAGTATTAAAGAATGACCCATGAAATTAAGACGTTGAACGGCTAATAATACCAATTATTTAGGCATTTCAAGTATAATAATGAATGTTCCAGGAGGGTCCCTTGGCTGTCCCTACCCATTTATATACAAATCTCTTGAATTATTTGCTTGATTATGAAAAATATAATCTTGGTAAGCATTGACCCTCAATATGACTTTGATATTCACTGAAAATATAGAGATTTCACACACGTGTTTCTAGATAGGAAACATATTTTATATGCACAGAAAGAGAGGGAGACATGTATATAAGTAGCACTGTCTTTGAGCAGCTAAAGCGCATTAAACCTTGATAATTTTTGTATAAACATATTAATTAATAAGTACCCTTCTCATCATTTGACACAGATAATAATGATGCTGACTCTGGACTTTGAGAAAAAACCTTTGAAGAAAGGCATTTGGAGTGCTGAAGAAGATCAAAGGTTGATTGCTTACATTAACAGATATGGAATTTGGAACTGGAATCAGATGCCCAAAGCTGCAGGTCAGAAACTTGCTATATACATATATAGTAAACAATATGGATTCCATAGTTGTTTTCTGCAAAAAAAAAATGAAAAAAAAAATAAAAAACAGTGTCTATGTCAAAAAGCTCATGATTTCATTTTGTTGACTTAGGTTTGTTAAGGTCAGGGAAGAGTTGCAGGCTTCGATGGATGAATTACCTAAGGCCAGACATAAAGCTGGGAAACTTCAGCAATGAAGAAGATGAAATCATAATCAACCTTCACCGGATGCTGGGAAATAGGTATTTTCATATACTCAATTAGTTGCAGTACAATTGCTATCTGATTTAATTAAGGCACGCTGTTAGTATTAGCAACTATGAAAGATTAATGTTGCTTGATTCAACTATGCTTTTCAAGCATATGATCTTAGCTTTGGTTTTTGTATCTTTTTACTAAAAAATGTAATTCTGTGTCAAGTAATCCTTCTATAACAACCAAATATAGAGATTAATGCTAAAATTGGTCGATGCATTTATATTTTGGTAAGAGTATCAATTATAAGCAATTTATGCATCAGTTATTTCTTCTACAGATGATTGAAGATATTTTTTTTTAATTTTCTTATTTTAGATGGTCTGCAATTGCTTCTAAATTACCTGGAAGAACAGATAATGAAATAAAAAATCACTGGCATACTCATATGAAGAAACGTTACGCTTTGCAAGAAACTAAACTGCAGGAACTGCAAATTCCTGAAGCTGTTGAACATGATATGATTATTTCTGGAAATGATAATCACTTATTTTTGGCCTCTCCAAATGCACCAAAAGGGAACATCCCAATTTCATCATCAGAATTGTCCTCTTCTGGCGTCTCATCAACAAGCTCCAATCCTGACATTGATTTTGATCACAAAACCCTGGGCATCGAGCGGAATACTGCTTTATCTGAATTGCATGGAAACTTTCAATGTTTACAGGAGCAACCATTTTCAATAGAAGACTTGGATCTAATGCATGATCAGATGTGGATCGATGAAGGATGCATTAATTATCCATATGTTTCTCCAGGTGGTACCAGCAGCGATTCTTCTGAATATTGTTATTGGTGGCCTGATAATTATGATCAGACCATAAAAGACAATTTTTGTTTATCAGAATTATCACAAGATCAATTCCATTCTTCTCCAATGGAAGTTTTGTACAAGATGGAGGATAATGGAGCAACGTCCACATACCAAATGTGGCCTGAAGGGTCTGTTTATTCATACAATACGTCGCAAATTGCAGGCGACAATGAATTATTTGATTATCCTTCATTATGATCTGACAATGATCAGGCCACGAGGAGAATATCGGATTCTAAAGAACAACAATCTTTCCAATGGAAGTTTAGCAAGAGATCAGCATTATAGAAGTTTTGCAATAAGAGCGCGCATATATATATGTATAGCAAGAAAAGTGTCATCTCTTTGTCCATCTTTAAGTACTAGCTTGCTCTATATCTACTCTAATAGATGAGATCTTTTTTAGCATTATAGGCTCCCTGGGTATCTCTGGTTGTACTTTTTCTCTCTCTTGTTGGATCAAATTAACAAGTCTTAATCACAAGCAAAATGACAGACACAAGGAATAACCAGCAGCAAATAAAAAAACGGAACAAGAAAAGAAAGCAAAGCAAATCACTCAGCTGTATTATTTTTGCACTGATTATGCTGATTACAAAGGTGGTTTAAATAGA
>CATIWM010210488.1:0-14049 GCA_949671775.1 Mallotus repandus | reverse complement strand
AAAAAAAAAACAAAGATAAAGGTAAGAAAGGGATTTTTTTTTTCCGCCATGCTATTGTTTTCATTGCTACTATTTTTCCTTATTTCTTCTCTTTTTGTAATTCTTTCAATTTCATCAAATTTAAACAATTAAAAAATTGGGTTTCAATTAATTTCATTTTTAATGATTTCATTCAATGCAACTCTTTTGAAACTGGATATATAATAAATTAAAGGCTCGCAGAAGCTAGTACATGATAAACAAAGTCTGGAGTTGATAATCACTTCTTGTAATCAAATAAAAAATGAGCAGTTCTTGCATAAAAATAAGTTGCATCATTCGCAGATCTACGTACAAAAAGAATACACACTTGATTAAAGTGTTTTAGAAGAGAGCAACAATCCTCAACGAACAATCCAAAAGAAGGTGCATTCACAGAATTATGGAGGCAGTTCACAACTTGAAGAACATTTGATTTCAATACCAACCAATCATAGTAGAAATTCTTGTTTCAGTGTTTTTTTTTTTTGTAGTAGGGTGTTAATTGAATTGTTAATTTCCGATTTTTTTAATTTTATTTTATAAAAAAATTCTGCCAAATATAAATCCGTAGATTTTTTTTTTTAAGAATTAAATGTATTTAGAGATGTATCCCAAACATTTAAGTGAATTATAAAATTTCTCCAAAAAGAAGAAAATCTACATACAACACTTGGGGAATGGCACAAGCACAAAGACCACTAGCCACTAACCACAAGCCACACGCCAAAAAAACCCACCACGAGGCCCACGACAGCTTTCCTTTCCTCATCCTCAAGTGTCAAATATCGCTTCTCCTTTACCTAAACTCCAAACTGACTCCAACCAAATATACATTTCAGTAATCATAACTCTCTCTCTCTCTCTCTCTCTCGATCCGCTCTCTGTTTTTCACTTCCCTACAAATTTCAATTCTCTCTTTCTATTTTCTATTTTGAGAGCTTTTTATCTTTAACCCCCTGATGGCTACTGTACTCGAATCGCTTTCTGTTCCTCGCTCTTGTGCTTTGCCTCCCAAACCCACCATTTCTGCTTCCATCAATCCTAGACCTGTGGTTCGGTTGCCTCACGCAAGAGGTCTCAAACTCAGTTTCACTACTGCTCGCTCCGTTCGATCGCCCGCTCGTTCTAAACCTGCTCGCAGTGGAAGGATTGTTTGCGAGGCTCAGGAAACTGCTGTTGAAGGTAAGAATCGCAATTACGTTTTGTCTTCTTGATATTGATTTTAATTAGTTTGATTATGATCTGGGTTTTCATAGCTTTACCTGTTGAACATGTTCGATTTCTTTAATCCCATCAGCTGGGGAGAGATTTAGTCTCAGTTGATAGCACGCGAGAATGCTGGAAATTGAACCTTAGGCTTCTAGTGCATGGCATGAATTTATCGTATTGATTTAGAGACAAGTTCACAGCTAAATTGGTTAATGAGCATGATGATTTATACTGAGTTTTGAGCGATAGTATTAATTAAATATGGAAGCTATGCATAACAGTGGATTTTTATTACTAAAAAGTATGGGATTTAACTTTTGCCAAATAATGAAGTTGCTGATTTTGAAATTGTGATATATTTGCTTTCCGTGTAAATTGCAGTGCTTGCTGTTACTGACCAAACATGGAAATCAATGGTTCTGGAGTCTCAATTACCTGTACTGGTTGAATTTTGGGCTCCATGGTGTGGCCCTTGCCGAATGATACACCCTGTAATCGATGCTCTGGCTGGGGAATATGTTGGGAAGCTGAAGTGCTTGAAACTTAACACTGATGAGAGTCCTTCAATTGCCACCCAATATGGGATCCGAAGCATCCCAACTGTTATGATCTTCAAGGATGGTGAGAAGAAAGATGCAATTATTGGTGCAGTTCCCAAAACTACTTTGACCGCGAGCATAGAGAAATTGTTGTAAATTTGGTAAGTGAAGAAAGTGCATTCGGTGGAGCTAACCTCTTCGTAGAGGTGGTTTCTTCACCCTTCAGCTTCGAAACACTTAAGTTTAGATGCTTTGCTACCATAATAAACTTTATATCTATCTCTGTATAGCTGTCGATTCTGCTGTATTTCATTTGTCTTTAGATAATCCTAGCTTTATCACTTGTTTACTTAAAACATTGTTTTACAAAGTTTTTTTTTTCTTGTTTCTTTTTTGATATTGGGATTAGTTTGCACAGTATTAGCTTTACTAAGTTTGCATGTCCGTGGAGGATCTTGGCTAGTTATAGAGAGTGTGGTAGTTTGGGGGCCTTGGCTATTATATTGGGTTTGATTTAAAAACCTGGACAGATAGGAAAATGTTAGGTGCTCCATCTCTTTGGAGCAATTGAACAATAGACTGTTGAATGCATTTTGATGATGAAAAGGTTATTACAAGTATTTAAAAAAGGTACTTAACCTCTCTAATAGTTTTTTGGTATTGGGATTAGTTTGCACAGTATTAGCTTTACTAAGTTCGCATGTCCATGGAGGATCTTGGCTACTTGTAGAGTGTGGTAGCTTGGGGACCTAGGCTATTATATTGGGTTTGATTAAAAAACCTGGATAGATAGGAAAATGTTAGGTGTTGCATCTCTTTGGACCAATTGAACAATAGACTGTTGAATGCTTTTTGATAGTGAAAAGGTTATTACAATTATATAAAAAAGGTACTTAACCTCTCTAATAGTTTTTTGGTATTGGGATTAGTTTGCAGAGCATTAGCTTTACTAAGTTTGCATGTCCATGGAGGATCTTGGCTAGTTATTGAGAGTGGTAGCTTGGGGGCTATGCTATTAGATTGTGTTTGATTAAAAGACCTGCATAGATAGGAAAATGTTAGGTGCTGCATCTCTTTGGAGCAGCTGAACAATAGGTTTTTTTTTTTTTGAAACAAGCTGAACAATAGGTTGTTGAATGCATTTTGAAGATGAAAAGTTTTCTTTCTTAAAATTTTCAAACGAAAAAGATGGCAATCATGTACTTATGCTCTCTTTGATATAGTTCATTGTGGTGGTAATGAAACATTATTTTTCTTAAGTTTCTGAAATGAAAGAGACATAAGAAAAGTATTGGTATTATATGATATGGATACTTCTTTACACTTGTCTTTGGTTTTAACAATTCATTTTCCATCTCAAAGCATATACTTGTATGTTCTGTCAGATCTTTTGCACTTTTTATCTTGATTGTGATCCATTGCAGAAACTGTGTTTTCTATGAATACCATCTTTCTTCCTTCAAAATAACTGGAGACCAAAACTATCCTTCCAACCTCTGCATGTGTTTATATTAAACTGACCTCTTCATCATTTAGGTTTTGATTGAATGCAAATTTTCTTTTAACACAATTTAAAGAGATTGAACTACTTTTAATTATTGCAAGAAGCATTTAGTTGCTTGAGATCAAGAGGATTTGTTTATTGCTTATAGTAATCATGTGTCAAGGCAAACTGAAGTCACAGAATCTGATGCATTAGGGAAGTTCAATGTAGCGAACAGCTATGATATCAATGCAGTTTCTTCATATAACCAATGGTGAACTTGTGCGATTTGCAGACTAAAAATTAAAATATATTTTATTTAATTATTTTAAAATATAGTTTAATCAAAATAATTCAAATATATTAATTAAATAGTTTTAGTAAAATGAGAACAATGAATTAATTGAGTAATTTTTAGAAAATAGGAAATCACCTACTTTTGGTTTAATTTTTAGACCTCACACTTTATATATTTATAGATAAGCATTTTATAGCTAGGTAGTCTTGTTGATATTGTAAACTGGACTCTTGAGTTTCTGATAGAAATGTGTTCAGACAGCGTTCACTGTTCAGACTTGTCTTCTTCTTTCTCTCCTTATCCACCCTAGTTCCTATCCCTGTTTGTCTATTGTTTTATTTTTGGATTGGGGATGGTGATTATTGTGGTAAGGGAGAGGAGAGTTTCTGTTAGCAGTTTGGTGGCGTAGATGCATATAGCCTGCTAACAATTCTTTTATACACGATAGAACTTTTTGCTTGTGCTATTAGATAATTGTATGATTTTTTTTTCCTTAAAGCTAAAGATCTATCAAAAAATAAGCAACTTAAGTTGTATAACTGAATCATCATGTACGTGAAAAGTTGATGACCATCTTTTCGTTTAACACTTAAAATTTGGGTAAAGGTGCATTTATGCCCCTAATGTTTATCCTATGGAGCGGATAAGCCCTTAATGTATTTTTTGGACCAAAAAAATACAGAATTAAGTTTTTTAAAAAATCTAAGCCCCTGATTTTAACGGGGGTTAATATCTCTGTTAGCTCTATCTACATGGCCATTTTTATTTAAAAAAAAAAGAAAGGAGTTGTTGACATCCACTTATCAACAAACTCAACTCCATCACAGCCGTCCATCTCCATCATCATCATCATGTCTCTCTCTCGTGCAAACATCTCCTCCTTTTCCTTCTCCAACAACGCCATATCATCACTCTGCTCTACGCTCTCCTAACATGCACTCCCGAACACTCCTCCGGCGAACTCTACTCCCATAATTACTGACAATGTTGAGTCTGACATCAATGCACCGCAGCTTTTGTTGCTTCCCGCTCTCAACAAAAATCTTAGATGATAACGACATCAACGGTAATGGAGAAGGAGAAAAATAAAGAAATACATTCATGAAAATATACCAATAGACGATCAAAAACAAATTTTATGTACTGGCTCATGAGTGTTGAATTCATGCCAATTAATGCACATGGGAGGGCATCACACAAACTATGTTTCAAATTGCTTTATGAACAATTTGTTGAACCTTTTGCCACTGAAGTTGCTTCTGCAACAAATTGTAAGCAATCATGATATATATACATGGCAAAAACCATTTTTAAACCCCTAAGCTATAGTGGTTTTTTTTATTGAGCCCCTATCGTTTTATTGCATTACATTGAGCTTCTACGCTATTATTTATGAATACATTGGGCCCATATACTATTATTTATGTATACGTTGAACTCATATACTATTATTTATATATACGTTGAACTCCTATACTATTATTTATGTAATACATTGAGCCCCTAAAATTTTTGCACATTTCTATGGAATTTATCAAATTAGGGCTCAATAGCAACATAAATAATATCTTAGGGGTTCAATGCAATGCAATAAAACGATATGGGCTCAATAGAAAAAATTGTTATAGTTCAAAAGCTTAAAAATGGATTTTGCCTATATACATTTCCAATTAGTTTTTGTTTTGTTTTTACATCATGTGAGGAAAAAAAAACCCGAACATGGGTAAATGAACGAGTCTTAGTTATAGCTAAAAAATGTGAAAAGGCATTTAAAAAGGAAAAAGAAAAATCTCACCTATACAGAAGGCAAACGAAGTTGCAATGGAGGCCTTCATCTCTAGATATAAGCTCATTTGAGAATGTCAAACCTGGCCTGCATTTTAAGCCAAAAAATGGCACAGAAGCTTAGAACAATAGGACAAAATGAAAATAAATAATGACAATATGCAATTTTAACATCATCGCAAAAATTAAAGTGCGTGAAGTATTTCAAATAGCATAAAAGAGCCTCTTTATTATGACCTTTGGAGATAAAGATTCCTTCAACACAAGTAAAAGCAACAAGTCTCTGCAAACGATGAGGAACTGCATAATAGGTAAAAGAATGGGTTTGATAATAATAACAAATGCTCCTAACATGAGGCTCAAAACTACTACTCTATATGTGCACTTCCAAAGTAGCAAGTGAGAAAGCAAAGAAAGGATCCATATGCTCTGAATGAGTTGAGACTAACATTTAGTTAAGTAGAATAGTAAGATATAGACCTATGTATCCAGTCTAATGCCAACTTTGCCTTCCTGGCCACACAAGGAATGCTTTCAATAGTTGTAAATGACATGTGGTTCTCTCTTGAATCCTTGTTCATGGTGGTAAGATCAATTTCACTACCTCAAAAAACCCCAGTTAACAATCTTGTTAACCCCCGTTCAAAGCAAATCCCACCTCAAAGCAAGAACATCCCGAAACATACATACAATCCTCCAATCCACAAAAGCATAATATCGATGAAGCCTAAATCCGATGCAAAATTGAAGACCAAGATATTAGTCATTTGTGTCTTTTACATGCATAGAAGAAGAAAGCTTGCTACAAGAAACAAATGGGCAATCTCAACACCAATCCAATTCCCATTCAAAATGAATAAATTCGGACCGTTCAACTTCGAGACTAAATTAGGCACATCATGGGTAGAAGACATAAAAGAACCTACGATGGAGAGGAGCTAGTGATGGACGTTAATAGCTCCTTTGTTTTTTTTTTTTATAAAAGATGCCACATCACATGTAGCTAATAGAGATATTAACGGTTGTTAAAATCAAGGGCTTAAATCTTCTAAAAATTTTAATTTTGTGTTCTTTGGTCCAAAAAATATATTAAGGGCTTATTCGTTCTATGGGGTAAACATTAGGGGCATAAATGCACCTTTACCCCTTAAAATTTGGATGAGTGATAGGGATGTTCATTTAATAAGAGTAAGAAAGCAAAATATAGAAAAAGGTAAATAAAGATAAGGGAAATTAAAAGGCAAAATCCATCTTTAAGCCCCTAAACTATAGTAATTTTTTCTATTGGGCCCCTATTGTTTTATTTTGTTGCATTGAGCCCCTATCGTTTTATTTATTTGCCTATTAAGCCCTAATTTGACATACTCCCTTAACGATGTTAAGGGATGAATATTTTAATTAAAACAATGCCACGTCCACAGTAATTATTTACATGTGTCATATATAGAAAATAAAATTGGCAAATAGTGAGGGATATTTTTGGTTTTTCACTCACTAAATTAGCAAAAACCATCAAAACCATAAGTGTTCCCTTGCATTTCATACTTTTCTTCCTCCATATATCTAACACCTCTCTGAGTTCTCTTTACCCCCGAGGTTAACCCGACCCAGACCTTCCTCAACTCTCATCACTCCAAATCCAACCTTCATCTCCTTCGTGCCTTTCTATCACCACACCAACACCCACCTCCTCCGCCCAACGCCGCATCCCAATCGTCATTGATCTCAACAACGAAAGTGTTTACGCCATTAGTCTAGTGGAGGATTCATTTTTTTCCTTGATATAAAAGTAGCGGAAGTTTATGTAGAGGCGGGTTAGGGGTAGTGGGTGGAGAGGGTGGTTGTGAGGTTGTGAAGTGATCAAAAAATGATATCAGTGTCAAGTACAAGAATAGTTCTACTTTGTTGAATTACAAAGGTGAAGTTGTTGGTGAAGTCCTAATTCCAGCTGGAAAAATTAGCTCTGATGACACCAATTGGTATGGCAAAACTTTTGTGATTTAGGTAATTTATTAGTTGGTTGCTGCAGAAAAAATAGTGATAAAACGATGGGAATCATTAGAAGTTTACTAAGAATAATAAGAACTAGAATTAGGATTGTGAATACTGAATTTTTCATGATGGGTATTTGGAAATCTGTAATCTTTGACGAGGTGATAAAAAATTGCCAGTTTGTTTCTATGTTTGAATTAGTTGAATTGTGGGTAGGAGTTAAGACTGTAAGCTAGAGTTGTGATTTTCGGGTTTGCATTTTGTTGGGTTATTAAGCTGTTGGTTGTATGGCCATTTATTGATTATTTATTGTTTTGCTTGTACATTTTATTTGTTTGCAAAACAGATGGAAAACAAAGTGGTTTGTGATGAATCTGAGTAAACTGAATTGTATGCTTACTGTTTTTGTTGATTGATGAAAAGTTACGGGAAAGGGATAGAAGAGAATGAGGTTTGAATTATTTCTGCTTTCTTGGTTGTTCTTAGATAGAAATATTTGGCTACTAAGACTCGAAGGATATGGCAACTAATTCATTTAATATCATCTTCTGAGTTCATTCGTTGTTGAGAGTTGCAAGAGATGGTGAAGTAAGTGTTGTAGCCATTGAAGAGTTAGTTGGAGCTAGTTTGGATAAGTTTCAAGTTGGAGCTAGTTTAGATAAGTTTCAATTTTTTTTTTATTATTGCACATACTTTTGTGGCAGGAATTATATAGAAGTGAATGGGAATAACATGAGCAACATGTTTTTTTTTATTGTTATATGAGAAGAAAATAATTAAATAAGTTTAGGTATTAAGGGTATTTTTGCCATTTAACTTGCTTAGTCAGCATAACTAAGCCTACTTAGTCAACTTTTGACCATTCAGCATAGTAAATGAATTCTCACTCGCCACTTAACGAAGAGTGATAAACACATGTCATAATCTGTCAAATTGGGGATCAATAGGTATATAAATAAAAGCATAGGGCTCAATGCAATAAAATAAAAATATAGGGGCTTAATAGAAAAATATACTATATTTCAGGGACTTAAAGATGGATTTTGCCAAGGTAAAATATATTTTTAACTTTTGTTTAGAAAGAAGTTAGAAATAAGTGAGGTGAAGTAAGAGGGTTACACTATATTTTTTTATTTCGAACAAATACTTCTAATTCCTTAAAATACTAGAAATTTTATGAAATTTAATTTTAACTTAAATAATAATAATAATAATAATACATTGTTAATATTTTTTATATTGAAAAATATCTTTTAATAATAATAATAGTAATAATAATAATAATAATATATTGCAAATATTTTTCTATATGCATTAAAAATATAAATTCTAATATACGTGAAAATTGTTGTTATATTTATTTAAGTATAAAATTATCCTATTTTAAAAAACATAAATCTTGGGAAAAAATGTGGATGGAATTAGGGGTATCAAAATAGGTTGGTGTGTCGTATTCTTGTCAGGTTGACCTACTTTGATGACATGATTAGGGCTAACACGAACACGGTCTATTTATTAATCGTGCCTAATATCTTAATCTTAACATGACATGAAAATTAAATGGGTTACACAAACATGACACGTATAACCCATTTAAATAAATGGGTTATGTGTGTTATAAAAATTAAACATAATTCATTTAACTTGTTTAAAATCATTTAACCTATTTAACATCTATCACTTATAAAAATATTATTTATCATTAAAAAAACTACAATAATATCCATAATATAATTATGTTAATAATTAACACAATTTCCATAAAATTTTGGAAAGTTCATATGTTCTTTTAAATAAAATAAACATACATGACCAATATTTAAATTAAGTAATATTTAAAATCTTTCAAATAAATACACATGAAATTTCTAAATGAAAGTCTAAATTTTAGAATTATTTGAGAAATGAGAAGGAATATCTTCGTTCAACTCCAAAGGCTCTAAATTAAACTCCAAAATATCTTTTGTAAGTTCTTTCAACTTCAATTTTTTTGCATCTACAAAAAAATAAGTTAATTAATTAGTCAAGACACTTGCAAATAACTATAAACAAATAATCATATAAATAATTTTAAGGCAAAAAATTAGATTATACCTCGCTCTCTAAACAACCAATCTCTACTACAAATTAAAGCTTCCAGCACATCAGGCTATAGTGCACTTCTATAGTGATCAAACATCCTCCCACTATTGCTAGAAGTACTTTTAAAAGCTACTATGTTAATAGGAATTGATAGAACATCATGAGCCATGGTTGCAACTTGAGGTCACGAGTCTATTTATAGTTGCGACTGTCCTCACAGTCAACAAGGTTGAAACTTCCAAGAAAAAACTTTGAATTGGTACCATACCTATATTAGTTTCTTTTCCAATAAGACAACATCTAAGTTTATCTTTCGATACATTCTTGGCTCGTCAAGATAAAGATCAAGTTGAGTTTTTGAAGGAGGAATATCATCACAATCAAAAGAATCAAACTCCTACAAGAATAAAAATAATAATAATAACAATCATTAATTTTATTCTAAATTTGAATATTTGAAACAAATAAGAAATATATTGCTATTTTTATATTTAAATAGTTGAAATAAATAAAAAGTGAAGATATATCATAGGTACCTTTAATATATGTTTAACCAAAAAATATTTGGTAGCACACCATCAGTTCCTTGAATGGTCTTAGATCTAAAAGCTTCATCATTTGAGTCAACATTAGCACTCATAACTTTCATATCTCTAATATTTACATACTTAGAATATAAGGATTCCCAGTCATTTTTAACTCTCTTCACTCCAACTAACCCTTCATCACTGTAAATCTTCTTATAACACCGTTCCACAAAATTCAACTTATATCTAGGATCTAAAATCATAGCAATAGCTAAAATTCTACTTTATTCATACCAATACTTCTTAAATTTCTCAAATATCTTCTCAGCCATTGACTTTATAAACATATCTTCACTGCACATACTTTTCTTTAAAGTCAAATGAGTAGTGAATACCAAAGGAAAAAACATGTTTGTTATTGGATATTTTGTACCAGAAAAGAGACAAGTAATATCAACTTGGAAAAACTTGCAGAACTTGTCAACTTTAGCCCACTCATCAAGAGATGAACAATGCTTGCAATTAGAATCATTCATTTGAAGATGAATAAAAGCATTTTGATGATATAAAGCACTATCAACCACTAAATGTGTTGAATTTCATCTAGTTGGAATATCTCGAAGACCCCTTTAAAAATCTAGAGCACAAAATCTAACACACTCTAAAAATTTGATTTTCTGGCTTGAGATCCTTTTATATACTTTCTCTAATTTTCATAATTAAATCATCAATCTCTTTTAAGCCATCTTGAACCATCAAGTTCAAGATATGAGTTGAGCACCTCATATGAAAAAAATCTCTTTTATTGAAAAGCGCTCATTAGTAACCAAAAGATTTTTTAAAAATCAGCACACACATTATGAGGAATTGCATTATCCAAAGTCACTGAAAAAATCTTAGTATCAATCTGCCAACTACACAAGAAATTGTGAATTCTTTCACATAATTCTACCCCACTATGAGGAGGAGGCGTGTAATAAAAGTTCAAGATTCTTTTTGTAGATGTCAATCGTTATTAATGAAATGCCCAGTTGAGCAAATATACCCATCAATAGTTATAAAAGACAAACAATTAGAGGTCAGGGATATCCTCCCTAATGTAGTCTTTAACATGTGCTTTACTTTATTTTTTCCCTATTAAATATCTTTATATAATCAGCCTGACAAGTATTCTTTGATATAAGATGCAAATCAGATTTCAAATAAAGCAAATAAATTTTTCACTCACACCTACTTGACAAACTAAAATGGTAAATCATGCATGATAACAATAGCGACAACTGATTCTCTAAACTCATTAGCATTAAATCTACTATTTAAAACAAGCCCATTTGTAGTAAATATTAAACTTTGATCAATATCTCTAGTACTTCTTCTAGGACATATGGGTATATGACGTTTTATATTACTTGTCCCATATTTGCTATTAGCCGCTTATACCTTCCCAAAAGCCTTGAATTTTATCATTCTTTTCTGGTTTTTTCCTTCCATGGCATCAAAATAATTCCAAACACTTGAAGTTAGCTTTCTTGGCCTCTTAGCTTTATTTCCTTCCACTCCAACCAAAACATTTTCTAATTCCATAATTTCATCATCTTCTACATTGATGCCCATATTATTGATCTCAATCGAATCAATTTGAGTGTTAAATATCTGAACAAAAATACATTAGATATTGGAGATAATAACACAGTAAACACAAGAGTAAAGAGAAAAACAGAGAAAGAAAAATGGACACATAGTTTTAACGAGGTTTGGCAATGTGTCTACGTCCTCGAGGGCGAGTGGATGGAGCTTTTATTCTTATTCAGAAATTGCATACTAGGGTTACAAATACATGCTTATATATAACATATTAGGTACGATGCATATTACTAAATCACCATTGTACCATATCGCAGGGGCATTACCCCCGCACCCCTATATATGAGCCATACATAACAATCTCCACCTTAGCTAATACCAAGCCCCCTTAGGAGATAGAATCTTGGAGTTTCTCTTATACCAAATGGGTTAGGGTAAACATGCTTGTTTAGCATCTAACAACATTCAACAAGTCCAAGCAATGCTTGAACTTGTCACTGGTAACTGGCTTTGTCAACATATCAGCTACATTCTAAAAAGTGTGAATCTTTTGTAGCAATATCTAACCAGATGAAATTAACTCCTTGGTCTTATGAAACCTCACATCAATATTCTTAGTCTTAGCATATTGTTACACCTGATTCTTTACCAAATAAATGGCACTCTGACCATCATAATGCAATTGAATTCCACCTTGCTCAATACATAGTTCCTTCACTAGCCCTGTAAGCCATAAAGCTTTCTTAGTAGTTTAAGCTACTACTATATACTTTGATTCAGTTGTAGATAATGCCATTATAGATTGAACTGTGGATTTCCAACAAATAGGCCTTTCTATAAGATTAAACATATACCCTGTTGTAGACCTCCTATCATCCATATCACCAACATAAATTTGAATCCACAAACCCCACAACTAAAGGATCACCCTACTGACTACCAAACATGATGTCATAACCTGTTGTGCCCCTTAGATATCTGAATATCCACTTGACTGCTTCCCAATGTTGTTTACCCAGTTTTAACATAAAATTGCTAACTTGAATAACAGCATGAGCCCAATCAAGTCTGGTGCAAACCATTGTGTACATCAAGTAACCAACTCCACTAGCATATGATACCTTTGCCATGCCTTCAATTTCTCCATCTGACTTTGGGCACTGAGTTGAGGAAAGCTTGAAGTGATTCGCTAATGGAGTACACGCTGGTTTAGCACTACTCATCCCAAATCTATCTAACACCTTCTCAACATATCTCTACTGAGATAACCACATTTTTCTAAAGCCAATATCCCTGTGAATCTCTATCCTAAGGATTTTCTTTACAGCACCTAAATCCTTCATGTCAAATTATTTCCCTAACAAAGCTTTCAACTCAAGGACATCATGAAAATTCTTAGTAGCAATTAGCATATCATCAATGAAGTCACGAACAACTGCTTCAGCATCGGTATAGTCTAAAAGATTCTTTTTCTTATATATATATATATATATAAGGTGTTTTCTATAGTTTATTTCAAAACAAAGTAACTTACTTTGTTTGAGAAAATTGATCTAAATTTACGAAAAATGTAAAAATTTTGTTTTACTTTTTGTGAAATTATATTATTTTTTTGTGAATATAAGAATTAGTAATTATTTTATTATAACTTGATATATTCTTTGTTAAATTGTTGCTTTGTAAAAAAAAAAATAAACCATTTTTATGGAATTAATTGTTATAATTGTAGAATTTTTTTTATAAGGGTTGGTGCTACTTAATCAACTGAAAATGTTTTTTTAGATTGATATTTTTTAAAAGAAGAAATCCTAATTTAGAAAAATTTATTTTATTCATGAAAAATTGTGAAAAGATTATTTTTTTGGTGAAATAATATTATATTCCCTAAGTGTAAGAATTAATATTTTTTATTATAACTTGATATATTTTCATAAATTATTACTATTTTTTATTAATTTAAAATACTTTTATGTAAAAATAATTAAAATAATTTTAATTTATATAATCATAAAAACTATAAAAATTAATTATAGAAAAGTGGTTTATTTTTGTATAGTGTAACAATTTAATATAAAATATATCTAGTTATAATAAAAAGCACTATATTTTTATATTTACAAAAAATGATGTTAAATTACAAAAAAAGTACAATATTTTTCACATTTTTTGTAAATTTAGCTAAATTTTTCTCGATAAAATACATGTCTTTGTTTTAAAACAAAGTAAGTATAGAAAACACTTATATATAATAAATATATATCCAAAAGTAACTTTATGGTTTATATAGAAATTTCAATTCTAACATGAGATTTTTAGTTCTACACATATTTGTATAAATATATTAAATAAAATAATAATTCAAAATACTTTTTATTTATTTTATGTATCTGATAAAATAATTTAAAATACTTTTTATTTATTTTACGTTTTTGATATAATAATTTTATATATATTTTTATCAATTTATAATACTTTATGTATATTTATAAGTAAAATAAAAGAGTTATTGATGTCAAAAGAATCAAATCT
>CATIWM010210422.1:0-33908 GCA_949671775.1 Mallotus repandus | reverse complement strand
ATAATACAATATCCTTCTCCAATATCATGTTTGAATCTTGATTCCAAATATTAATTTGGTCTTGGATACAACCATATGTCTCACACTGAAAAGAAAAATACACAAAATATAAGAACAATATATATATATATATATATTTTTATAAAAATATTATAAAAATAAATAACAGTAATATAAAAATAACTAAATTTTAATAAAAAAATATTATAAAAATACATAAATTAACCACACATAATACTACTATTTTACACATAATCAATCTCTTATATCCAAATATAGCATAACAATATGTATTTTGAGACACTTATTTATTAAATAATTAAATCACATAACATCAAAAACTCATTAGTGTCATACATAAACATTCATCATGTGTAATATGATTACAAAATTCTATTTATTGATCTTATATATCAATTAATTTTGAACACTCAAAATATTAATTCAAACCTAATTATATAAAATTTTCTCATTTTAAAACATAAATTATACTTATTACTCAAAGAAAAACATTAAAGTAGTCGATGCACAAGATTTGACCGCACTAATTAACAATTCTAGTCAAAATGGGACTTATGATTCTTTTTTTACTTTGAGAAATCTTTTAATAAAAATAATATCAAAAATCCAAATTAGATTTGGATAAAAAATTTAAAAACCCAAATTTGATTTCACATGTCTTAATATAATAAAATTAAATCAAAAGTAGAATAATTTCAAAAAACTACTTATTTTTCTTAAACAGCTTAATTATATATTTACTGCAAAAGACATGCATCAATTAGCTAAGACAAAACATTCGTAAACACTGTATAATTGATGTGACATGAACAACACTACACCAACATAACTCAAATTGCTTTCCAGTCCAATTGCCCAATGCACCGAAATTTTCTTGTTTGTATTCTATTAGATTTAATGCATCCATGCAAAAGAGAACAAACCCCTTTGATGCAAATTCAAAGCTTTTTTTATATATATATATATCAAATGTACAATAGTCTTGTATATAACCACACCTCCACGTATTCACAAACAAAAGGACAAAGTCTAATCAAGCAACAAAATATGATCCATGAGGTTCACCAAACCAACCTCAATTAATTTTAGGCAATTATGTTTATATGGCCCTGCTTTGACACTTTAACCCAACGCGAATATATAATCACAATTAGATGTGGTCACCCAAACAAACCTAAAAGCAAGATTGAAGCAGTATAAATATACACGTGAATGAGTACATAACATGCGAAAGCCTTCATATGTATACATATTAAATTTAATCAACAATTGATCAAATTATTTGCCTAAACAATTTAATTTAAATATAAGAATCAATTTAGGATTTTAAATTTATGTATAAACAAGCTCTGATACCACATGTAAGTAAATGATAAGGTCTAGTACATAAATCTAAAACACCAACAATATAATTATTAATATTAAGCGGAAGCAATCGTGCACTGGTTTCATGTTCAATACAGAAATTTTTTATTTAAATCATTACTACATCATAAATAATAAAATAAAATAATTAGTATTAAGAAAATAGAAGACTATATCTTCCTCTCCAATCCTTCTCACACAAAAGCAGCTATCAATGGAACAAACCAGAATTAGATACGTAAGATGAAGAGGGGACCTTAACCTATTTATATAGAAAATCTTCTAGGTTTACCCCATTAATAACCCTAGTAGGATTAGGCTTACACTTATCGTCTTACCATACCAACTCATTAAGGTACATATAAGCCCATAACACAAATTATCACTTTAAACACAATTTGAATTTTTTTACACATTCTTTTAAACTATATTTATTCAATCAGTTTTCATAAATTAAAATATATCACAATTAATGACAACCCATAATATAATAAAATTTCTAACAAGGCCTTCATGGGTTGTTACTCATAGAGGTTCTTACAAAAAAATAATTGCAATGATTGATACTAAAGATGAGTGGAATTGAAGTTTGGGTGACTTTGACAGAAGAAGATATGATAATCTTTGAACAAGATCAATAAATGCTTGCTTTTGCTTCTCTGAATCCTAGCATCTCCAGTATTAGTATATTTCCATGATTTATTTTATAGTCAAAACACTTCTTCAAAATTTCACAATGATTTAGTTTTGTCTTGCAGTTTTTTTGTATGTGGGTTGTGATATATTGAAATGATAATTGTAGTTAAGTGACATCAGTAAGTTGTTAAGTATGTTGCATAATAAAAGTACCCATTGAAAGAGTTATATATATATATATATATATATATATATATTATTATTATTATTGGCTAAGGTCAAGGAATTTTTGCCAATTTATGGCAAAAATTTAAAAATTTCATCAATTTATGATACATTTTTAAAAAAATTTTATTTTGTGGTGGATTGAAAACAAATTATTACTTTGTAGTTTTTTTACTAAGATGTGATTTGACTTTTAACTTTTGATTTGTATGTCACATAAGTAAAAATGTCGTAAATTGATAATTTTTTTTTTATTTCATCACAAAAATAAAAAATTTTGTAAAAATATCATAAATTGGTAAAATTTTTAAGTTTTTGTCATAAATTGGCAAAAAATTTGGACTCTCCAGCTATAATTTTTATAATTAAGTAGTCAAATGATGGACAACCTAAAGTGTAGGATTTGATTTCTACTATCATTAATTTAAAGGGAGAAAATACCCCTGATTATATAGTTCATAAAGTTTAAATTATATGACTTACTTATAAAAAAATTTGAAAATATATTCCTGAAAATTCTTGTCGTTAGAAATCTATAGTCATCTTATAAACGTGAAAGGTACAAAAAAACCCCCAAAGTTTGACACTTCATTGCAAAACTCCAAACGAGTGCTAAATCAATTATTAGAATTCAACATTTCATGATCATATATATATATATATATATATATATATAGTACTGGAAAATTTTGTAGTGTCATGATGACACCATGTCATTTATTAGTTTTACCTATAATAATAGGTAAAAAATGTAATAATATAAGAATTTTATTTAATTTTGATTTTTTATTGATAAACTTTATTTTTTTTAAGGTAAAATCTAAATTAGTGTAAGAAAAAATAGTAAAATATTTTATTTTTACTCAAATTAATAATAATAAATAATTGAACAATATGATTTTTTATTAATTAATTTTATTGTTATACTAGAATTATAAATGTATTTTTAATCTATAAAAAATAAATCTATCATAAAAATGAGATATAAATATTACAAAATTTTAATCAACGTGAATAATCTATAATTAATTAAAAATATAAGTTTAGTATAGTATATATATATAAGTTTAGTATAGTACAGTATATATATAATTTCGTCTTCAATTTTTATAATTTTTTTAATTAATGCGCCACAAAAAATTTATATAAATTTTTTATTTTATGACTGTATTGAAAAAAAACGATTGAAGTACCAATAAGTTAAAACTGATTGGTTATACTTTTTTGATCTTTAATAATCAATTAATCTTCTTTTTAACATAATAATTTTAATTATTAAAAAAAATTAAGGATAATTTAAAATTAATTTTAGCATTATAAAAATTAAAATTAGTCAAATGCAAATTATGGATATTATATTAAGGAATAAACCTTTCGGCCATTTGTATTTTATTTCCATGCATATTGGTCCTTTGGTAAGAAAATTCATATTATAAAATATTAACTAATCAAATCCTTTTATAGCCATATAATTTTTTACTTTTTAAAACTAAATAATGGTTTGATATACACTTAAACATATAATATTTTTCATTAAAGTATATATACTTAGAAAATCTAACAGCTTTATTCTTTTTATAAAGTTAATTATTTTTTTTTTAAATGAAGTATGGAGTGTATTTATTTATTATTCGAGATTCTTAATAGTTATTTATATATTGATTTTAGTAACCCCAAAATTATTACACATATCATGAAAATTAATATAGTTTTAAAATAAAATATTTAATTTAATTAAAATTAATAAAAATCATAAATAATATTAAAAAGGCATATTTGTTCAAAAATTTACAATCTAATTTGTACCTAACTTTAAAATTTAGCAAAATTAATCTAATTTGACAAATTATTTGTAATTTTAATAATATTACAATTTGGTCAAGATAAGAAAAGTAAAATATATATGCGACGACATCTAAGTTGAAATACAAATAATCTCTATTTTTGTGAATTCCACTTCTGCGTCATCTAAATACTAATTATAATAGCTAGTTAGACTTCAATCTCAGTAATTTTTAAAAAATTTAAAATGAAAATGAAAAATATATTTAATTTGTAAAAATTAAATTCATTTCTTTTTTTACCTAATTTTAAGCCTTCATATAAATGTGGAACCATAATAATAGATGTTAACTAATTCACCTCAAATGTAATGTATATATTTTATTTTTTAATTTATGACCAAATCACAATTGTGGTAAAATTGTAAATAATATGTCAAATGGGCTAGTTTTTTCAAGTTTTAAAATTTAGTACAAATACATAAAAGGTCAAAAAGATTGTAATATTTTGGTACTAATAGGCCTATTTCAAAATTTTTATGTATACCAATTGATAAATTAATTTAATAAAAAATAGCATTTACGTCTCAATATATAATATTCGATTAATGAAAATTCTTAATTTTCTTAATATAATTTTACAATTATTAAAATTTTTTGTTTTAATTAACATAAATTTAAAATTGTAATTTATCATATATAATGAAAATTAAATTAATAACTAAAAATATTATAATTTTACATTAGTGAAATCACAAATCTATTAAATAGATATATAAATGCAAGTAACCAATTAAAATATTTTAAAATCAAAATAAACACACACACACATATATATATATATATATATGTATACACTGTATGCTAACCATAGGATGAAGTATTAAATTAAGAAAAATTTCAAGGAATTTAGTATGGTTTAATACCAGTTTAATACGATTTAGTACATTTTAATATTCTTCAATTCAAAGTTTTGGTTTGGTTCATAACGGAATAATTCAAATATAATATTGTTATATGACTATTTTTAATTATAAGATAATATTCTATTATTTTTTAGTTTAATCTCAAAAATATTTTATTTTTTATGATTGATTAATTTTTTTAATGTTTTCATTATTTTTCAATAATGATGAAATATTTATGATATTTTTACTGTTTATATTATTTCAAAGAATTAATTTTTACATTAGTTAAGATTATTTATGCTCATCAACTTGCTCCTCAATGCTTTAACAAAATTATGTATTCCTATTTTATTTATATGATATTATTTTATATTTTATTTATAGTAATACATGTTGATAAACAATTTGATAAAATTGTAGACAAAATTTAGGAAATAAAAATATTTTACTAAAATTCTTAAATTTTTTTATCTAATATTAAAGGATACATAAGTAATTATTTTAGCATTAATTAATTTATGCCAAATATTTTTAGCACAATTTGTGTCAAAAAGATATTTAAAAAAAAAGAAATATAACATATTTATCTAATTGTTATCTTAAAAATATAAAAGATATACATACATATCTAATTATTATCTTAAAATATTATTTGAACATTTATAACAAATAGTAGGTTAAAAAATTAAATGGTTGAGATTTAAAACACTAAACCCAACGATTGTCCTTTATATGATACCATGTTATGATGACACTATATAATGACCCATATAATACATGAAATATGAATTATTTTAATACTCTCTATTATTTTTGGTTATTCAATACCTTAGTTTACATCCAGTGAATGAAACAATTGGAAATTTTCAGTAATATTTCTATGTCATTGATATAGTTTAATCTTTAAATATGATTATCTCGGCATGTTTTAAAGAAAACCTCGAGTTGGAGATTCACCTTCTGCTTAGAAGGGACATACAATGAGAGTTGTAAAATGCGATGAAAAAATTTTCCACATTTTTTGCTTGCATGTTTATTTGTAAAAAATATTTTATCTCTTGAAAAATATTTTATCCCTGAAAAATATTTTCAACAATTATCATTTCTTGAAATGCTTACTTTTGCTTCACTGAATCCTTGCATCTCCAATATATTTGCATGATATTATTGTCAAACAGTTCTTTAAGATTTCGGTGATATTATTGTCAAACAGTTCTTTAAGATTTCGGAATGATTTAATTTGGTCTTACATTTAATTTTTTTTTTTCTAATTTATATGTGTGTGGTGATCTTGAAATGATAATTGTAATTAAGTGAATGATAATTGTAATTAAGTGAATGATAATTGTAGTAAAGTGACATCAATAGTTGTAAAGATTATTTTCATTTAAACAATATTTTGTATTGAGTGTCTAGTTAATATTATAAATTTTACAATTTGAAAGAATTTTTTTCATTAACTTATAATATTAGATTTGGATTGTGAGATGCGTGGTAATTATAATTATTCCATATTTTTTAAATTATTAGAAAGAGAAATGGTAAATTTAAACTCTAGCATCTACTTGTCTAATACATGGTAATTAAGAAAAAATTTAAAAAAAAGTTCAATTCCTTTCATCAATTAGAGAATTTTTAGCCAGTAAAAGAGTAAAGTGGTAACTCCTCTCTAAATGCATCTTAAAATGAAGGGTTCGAATCTTGTCATTGTCAATTTGAAAGGGGAGGACTACCTCCAATTGTGGAGTCCATTGATGTTTAGAACATATAACCTCCCTATTAACTAAAAAAAAATATTAAAGATTTTTTAAAACTATGTCTACTACAAACTACCTTTTTTATGCAGTCCATTAATACTTAGATCATATGATCTCTCTATTAACAAAAAATTATTAGAGAATTTTTAAAACTTGTCTGCTACAATACTTAATTATATGGTGATAATTTTTTTAAGTGTTGAAAACCTACTGGCATTTTAGCAATGACTTGTGATTGAGTAATTCTAAAAGTGAAGTTTTCATGTTTCTTTAACATAATCAAAATATTAAATTTAAAACATTGATGATTATACTAATTAATACAAAATATTATTATAAAAGAATTAACTAAATATTTTTATTAATAGAGATGTCATATAATTTAGGCATTGATAAACTACACAATAGAGATAATTTTTTTAAATCAGGTGAAAATAAATTTTACAATTTGCAATAGGATTCAAATCTGCATTTTATGATATTGATACCCTTAGAAAAAAGTTACCACTTTACTACTCCTAGTTCGCAAAACTAATTAAATATTAATCAATTAAATATTCTTTGGTCCTTGTGGACGTACATTGCCAATTGAGACAGGATTGGAAGTCTAGGAAATCTGAGGTTTGATCTTGATGCATTGGCTGCAGATTTCCAAATAAGTGCAGTCACAACTTCGAGTCGCGATAGCTTAGGCACGCTTGAATTTGCAGCTTTCACCTTAGGTTCAGCAATCTTTCTAGCATCAAACACATCTCTTCCTTCTTGTCACGCACTTATGAGTAGCATTGATTCTAACTGGTCGTTGAAGTGACAAATTTAACTATCTAACAACGGTGGCAAAAGAGATTTTGCTGCAGCAGGTTCTGGAAGAGCCAGTTCTTTCGAGCCAACAGCCATGGCTGCCCAGCCCACAAGAAAGGTTCCAGTGGTGGCTGCATCAGCAATATTGTGCGAGATTTGGATAGCTATTGCGATTCCACCACACCTGAAAAAGTTAGCTTGGACAAGGAGTAAAGGGTGGGTGATCATTTCTTGATTGAAGTGTATTGTCAATTTCATCAGGAAGTTGTTTGAGAACCCTCAACATCAGGAGGTTGCCCCAGAAGTCCAGAAATAGAGCAGTTGGCGTTGCTTTCAATATAAGTCGATAGCCCCCTCATCATAACATTCAATTAAGTAACTGGTTTCGAGGCTCCCAGCAAGAGGGTAAAAGTAACAGGATAATGATGATTTCAACTGCTCGGACTTAATTAGTGCTGATATTAATAGAGTGGTAGAAGAGAATAATAGGGGTGTAATAAGTAGGACTGAGATGATCAAGAAGTGAAAGCTTGAAAGATTTCAGGTGAGATGGAGTTGGAAAGGAGGGTTTGATCATGTCTCTAGTCATGATCTCAACTAAATCCCTTAATATCTGTGAGATTCTGTCTATTTGTCAAAAATGAGTTAAAAATTTATTGTGCTGGGCCATAAAGGCCAAGAAAAATCCAAAATGGGACCATATATGCAGCTTAAATTTACACCACCTTGGCAAATAATGAAGTTTATATCGTTACTCATAGCCCAATATGGGCATTGTATGACTAATGATATAGAATTCATTAATCAGACCCACTAGTTTTTCCCATTAAATCTTCATCTCCGAGTAGTTTCTTCACATAATTTTGGTGATTTTTTTTTTTTAACATTGTTCCCTTGTTCGTTTGCCTCATAGGCACTCTACTGTTAGTTTTTAGTGATAGCGTGTAGTGTATAGAAGGCATATAGGACAGGAGACCTTGCATCACCCTCAAGATATATCGGTGACAAGGGTGGAAACAAATACGGTCATTTCCAATCCCTCCAAAAGTTAAGAATTTTCTCTGACGAGCTCTTCGTAACATCACATGATGGATGATGATGCCTGCCCAGTTTGTCAGAATGAATCAGAAAGTGTTCCATATCCTTGTTTCCTGTGGCTTTGCGAAACGACGTTGGAATCTCTCTCCATTGGGAACCACGCAACTAAACTCTGCTCTGCTATCGGAATGATTGATGCATTGTTCGTCAAGTATACCAGAGACCAATGTAGCCTGGCTGCAACGCTTTTATGGCAGTTTTGGAACCATCGACACGAACTGGTCTGGAAAAATAAGAGCCAGCAAGAAATTCAGGTAGAACGATCGGCTTTGCATTTTTTAAACGTATGGAAAGATGCTCAGCAAACAAGACATGATCCCTACATCCGCAAGCCCAGGCAGAGATTTCAGAAAAAGGCAGGCCACAGGAACAGGTTTTTCAAAATGCAACGTTGATGCTGCGCTGCTGGGTCAAAAACAGATCGGTTTTGGTTGTGTTATAAGGGATAGTGAAGGTCAGGAGCTGTTTAAACGAAAAAATGGTTGTTTGGTGGGACCTCAAGATCCAGGATCGGCTGAGTCTTTAAGTTGCAAAGAAGCTCTAAGGTGGATTCAGTCTCTCAGCCTGCGAAGAGTGATTGTCGAGTCAGACTCGCTTACAGTTGTTGAAGCAGTAAACAACAGAATTACGGATAGAATGTGTTTTGGCCAAGTTATCAATGACTGTCAACTCCTACTTAATGGGTTTTGTCATGTGAAGAGATCAGCAAAACAAGTTGCCCATCTGTTAGCTAAGGCGGTTGGTTCTATGCCTGAAATCACGGAGTGGAATGGAAATATTCCTTCCTTTCTTTGTAATGCTCTATTTCAAGATTTGAATGAATAAACACCATCCTTTCCATTTTTTTTAAAGAAAATAAAGTAGAAGAGATATTCCAATTTCTGTTTATAAATGTAAGGACACCACAAATATTAAATCCTTCGTATACCAAGAATTGAATCATTTGAATTATAGTGAATCAAACCTGAAAACTTTAAGATTTTAGATATTTTCCTTCTCAACCAATTGGTTTATGTCCAATGGCTATCTTTCTCCTTAATTGACTCAATAACCTTTGCAATTCCAATAGGATGTTGGACGGCATGGTTTGAATAGTTCACATAGAGATTACTTGAAATAAGAATTATAGACATTAGAGAGGTTGATCTAGTCCAAATCCAACCAAATCCGACCCAAGTTACTTCACTTGATGATCTCGATCTATATCTAACATGTAACTTCTTCCTAATAACTCAACCCAAATGGCTAACACAAGTTATTTAATTACTTTTCTTTCCTTTCTTATAAATTTGATGTTTCTGGTATTTGATAGTTATGAGAGTTTCCACTAATTTGAAGTTCAAGTTGGAGATCTAAAAAGAGCAAAACTCTCTCTTCAATTGTTTTCGTTAGAATTAGATTTCTATAGCTGCTTTGATATTTATCTTTTCATTTCTGAATTCACTTCGGCCATCAATATTTGTAAAATTTATTGTTTTTATTAAAAAAGATAAATAGAAAACAAGACCCTTTTGATATGCAAAACAAATCATTAAAGTAGAAGCATTTTCAGCAAACAGTAGGATTTACAGCAGCAAATTCAAGAAGCTCTTGATTAGTATCAACAAAGGCCATGTCTTCTTCCTGCAAAGTCAACCATGCTTCTATTCCTTCACCATCATTTGTATCTATCAAAACAGCAACATTCCTTATAGTTGTACTACCACAGCTAAGCCATACAGGCCTTCCCCATCCAAAATCAGCATCATATAGCCCAAACTTACACCAACTTGTGCATATATAGAAGTCTACATCATCACTCATTACTAGATCTCCAAACTCCTTAGAAATCCCACAAATTGCTAATAAAGCCCCCTCTCCTTGAAGTTTTTTCACATAGTTCTCACCAAATCCTTCCATTTCTTTCCTTATTCTACCCACTAGCTCTTTCAATTCTAATTCAGATCCTTCATCCGTCATCCTCGGAGAGATGTTTCCCAGGCAGTTGCCTGCATAATTTTCAGGTAAAGGCGGCACGAACCTTTTACGCATGTTCACAGACACAGACCAAATAGATGGTCTAACATATCCTAATTTTGATCTTAATGCAGTCATCACACATTTCCATAAAAGTCCTGACACTGCTTCCACTCTAGTTGGCTTTGGTGCAGCTGTGCTGGCAACTTTAGCCCTCAGAGCAGTAATCTTCGGCCCAGTGAATACAAATCTTCTTGTGATGCACTTTCGTTGCGTCAGCTCAATTGAGGTTTGGGGAATTGAGATGTCGATAGGTGGGAAAATTGATGCACCCATGAATACAGGACTCACCACTTTGCTTGATCGGATAGCTGTTGCAGCCCAGCACTTGGTAAATGTAGCTAATGTTGCAGCATCTGCAATCTTGTGGGTGATAGAAATCCCAACAGCCAATCCACCACAATCAAAGAAAGTAGCTTGGACAAGTAACTGATTGCCTGTTGCTGCTTCAGGAGATTCTATCGGTGCTGGCAAGAACTGATTCAGGATTTGTAAGTCAGGATTCTTGAGCATTTCTGAAAGAAGACAATTGATTCGCGCTTCGATAAATTCAGCTCCCTGATCATTACAATCTATAGAGGTATTATCTTTGAGCCTTCCTGCAAGTGGATAAAAGTGAGTCAAGGCTTCAGATAATGATTTCTTTAGCTTCTGAGATTTTTCTGCAATACCGGCTAAATTATCACCATTATTTACAGGGTAAAATAGAACAAGTGGTGTGTATGTCATTGGAGTAAACTGATCAAAAAGAGAGAGGTTAAGAATTTTGCGGTCATCAGGAGTAGGAAACGATGGTTTGATAGTTTCCTTATGTATGATCTCAACTTTGGTAGCCATAGCCAGAACCATCTCAATCCTGTTTTTAGAATCTTGATGATATGATACCACTGGCTCTGGAATTGTGCAGGTGGAATGGGTGTAGTTTTGTTACCTTATAAAGACTGTAAAGAAAAGACCGAGAGTATTATACTATTCACTAGACCGAGAGTATTATGCTAACAGTTAAATGAATGGCGTATATTTTGGATGTCCATTTATTTTTTGCAAAATAGTTATTTTTGATTTCTTGCTATTTATACTATTCACTAGACACTAATTCTAGAAGTTATAAATTTTGTTACCAAATTTTACCAAAAGACTTTTTCTGTTTTGAAAGCAGAAATCAGTTGGAAGTTAAAACAAAACATCTAGACTTCGTAGAGTTATCTCTGTTGTCTATATTCATTCAATTCCTACTATACCTTTTCTCAATCCATGTGTCATCTCAAAAATTAGGCCAGCTTGTTTTCATTTAAAAAAAAACTGATTAATTCTTGATTTGAATAAAACTATAAAAATAATAAAAAAATTTCAACAACTACTTATTTAATTTCCTTTTTCATATAATAAAAATTTTAAATGTCAACAAAGTTTACGCACATTTTTTTATTGATAAATATTGTCATCATAGAAAACGATTTTAATTTCAATGCTACTATAAATTGAAACACGCAATTAATTAGATTACTATCTTATTATTTTTTAAAAAATTAATATCTTCTAATTAAATAATTACCATAAAGATAAAATTCAAAATAATAATTATTATAATGCTTGCTTTTAAAATGATCTTATCTCATCACCAGACTACGTAACATTGGCTGCTAAAGTTTTAATATTAATAAAATTAATTAATTAATTGCATGTTAGTATAATTTTCAGACTCTACTTGAATAACAATTTATCTGTTTTTAAGTCAACCTCCTTGGTACGAGAAAACTTATATAATTCTTGCACGACATAACTTGTTTACAATAAGTAATTAATAAATTATTAATGAAAGGATTAGAATAATAAATATAGTCTGGTTATGACAGAAACAAGCAAACTGCTGGCTTAAAGAATTAATTAATTAAGAAAATACATTACAAGGCCGAAAACCAACTAATATCAAGCTTGGCATTTTCTGCATCTTGCAAATTGAAAATTAATTAGCCCTTGCTGACTAATACATGTTGCAAGGCAAAACAGCGTCAAAAATAAATTTATTATTTATAATTATATAGAATGTAATTTTATGTACATTTTATTTTTTTTCTCTTAGTAGGGTTTTGCTTGTTTCTTTGATTTAACTTTCACTATAAAATGGAAATTTAAATAAATTGATATTTATATGTCTAAATAGCAAGAAGATTGAATTCTCTTAAATAAAATTTTGGATTCGAAATTTTATATATGAAGAAAATAAATGTTAGAAAAAATTTACAGCTTTATGGGTCCACAAGACACAAACTCCAGAATAGTCGGTGGTTTAGTGATTACCGGATACTAATGAAAAAATAAATAAATAAATAAATGTTTTATACATTCATAAAAAAAGGGGGCCGGTTTGTCTAATCTACTTGGTAATTATAATAATTATTGGACAGTAGCAAATAATTATTTTTTAGTAATATTTATTTAGTTTTCAATAGCTATAAATCTAATATGGCTATAAAAATAATTGATTTTTTGAAAATTAAATGTTCATTATTCTTTTTTTTTTTTTTTAAATTCTGTTATTATCATTTGCAAAATAATTTGATTTAGAATTGATGAGGATACATATAGGCAGAATCCATAGACACCGATCAATAATTAATGTTCAAGTCTTTATGCCCTTTTGTTGGTACTTTGTACAATTAGCACTAAGTTCTAACATTCTGACCTTTTTTTTTTTTTTTTTACTTGGAGCTCACTGGCATCACACTCTCCTCCTTTGTTGATACAGGAAATGTTCCGCTTAAATTTCCTGCAGAACATTCCGACAGTGGAGGAAATATCCGAAACTCAAGTTTCTACCGTTGTGCATAGGAGTTGGCTTTGAGAATCCTGATCTTGATCTAGCTTCAATGATGGCAGATTAATAAGTTTCAATAGTTGCTGGGAGACATTTGTCACTCTTGTATTCCTATTTGGTACTTAAAATTCAATGAACTCTGAATACCAATGGTTCACACTAAAAAATAAGTTTCAACATGACTTGCTAAGGCTATTCTACCGCAATCAATGAAGGTGGCCTCAACAATAAGAGACTGCTTAGGATTTGATATTTATCCTGTAGATCATCAGGAATCAAAGAGTTTCACAGTTTCATCATCAGGATGCTCAAGGATTTCAGACGAAACATTTCATCCTGGATTCAAGAAATTCGACTCCCTTTTCAGTGCAGTCAGTGTAATCTTTGGGTAATATTCGGATAGAGTTTCAGATACGTGTTCCTGAGGAGAAGAAAATGGATGGAAGACAGATGCAAGAACTTTTCTGAGCAAAGAAAGAAAAAATTGTGAGTTAATTGTGAATTCTTGGATGACTTTACCTCACTGACAGTTTCATTATCTGCCACTGCACATTATATCAGGTTTCATGGTTAAAATTTGTTTGTTTTTACCAGATCAAAGTTGAAGAGATTAATGACCATATAACCTGATATTTATACAAAACACACTATGATCCTGAGAAAAGGAATCTTAAACTCCTGGAATAGGAATCATTTTCATTGAACAAACAGACAATAGTAATGAAGACAAACAGTGCCTTATACATTTCATTTTTGTTTTCTTTGCACTACTAGTTTGATTGCGTTGCTGATTGATAAATTTATGTTTAATCAATCCATCTGTCTACATCCGTTGCCATTCATTTAATTATTTACTAATGTTTGCCACTTTCAAACCATAATTACAAAAAACCAGCTTGCCATGTGAGTCTATGATCTTGTAAGACATGCACAAAGCTACCCTCATTCAGCCTCAATTATATAACATTAGTTAAACAACCAAAAAAAAAAAAAAAAGGATTGGATCTTCTCTAGTTTCACCACCATCACCAGATGCTCGAGAATATAAGGAAAAATTGCATTTCATGCAAGCTTCCAGTGGTTCGACCCGGCCATTTTACAACAATCGACCGCTGTTGTTATTACAACAATCGACTGTTAACCATCGTCAATGGCATCATCTGTTATTCTTCATGCTAGTGAGCAATGTTCTTCTGCCATATGGCATATGCTCTTTGTGAACTCAGTCTTACTTCATCAGATTAGATTAGATTTGTAAATGTGAAATTTTAGAACAAAACAATGCTAGAAGTAGTAGTAGCAAGTATACCTGCAGTGTTCTAAACTTCAAACCAAGAAAATTATGTTACATACATAAGTTTCAGCTGGAACTGATTTTTCACGGGTAACCAGGATGTAAATATTTCCCCACCCAAATCATCAGGTGCTGGCCTAAAAAGGTATGATTGATCGTCTGAGAAACAATGTAGGAAACTTCCTTTAGTATTTGTCTCTCATATCAGCCTCATCCTGCGCTAGTGATGTGGAAACCAAAGCATGGAGATTAACGGACAACAAGGCCTGTTAGCCAAATAAACCACCAGTCCCTAATTCCCCTTGTTGCAGCTCCTTTCTCCGCTGCTCTTCTAAAGGATCTGGACTCTTCATTATTCTCCGCAGACGCCTAAGTATAGCATTTAAAAAAAGACCTCATTTAATGAATCCGTTTAAATATATATAGAATGACAGGTCTACTTGGCTAATTCCTCTGAATAAAATAGAAGTACCTGTCTTGAGCATGCTGAGCAGGAAAAGTAGGCATAAAATCTTTAGACTTGGGAAGTGGAACTTCGCGAAACCACTCATGGTTGATAGCATCTTCAGCACTTATTCGCTGCATGAAAAACAGCATGAACCTTGTCAAGTCACTATACCAATCTACTAAATCCAATTCAGAACAATATCCAACTATCATATTTGTACCTTCTCAGGGTCATAGGTCAGAAGTTTGTTCAACAGATCAAGTCCAGAATCAGAAAGAACCGGAGATCCAGTGAAAGATGTTGCAGGGAATTTCTTACGCAGGTTGTTATACCTGAAAGGAACAGGTCAGCTGTTTAGTACAACCAAGAAATCAATTTGTAACTGAAAGTGTCACCAATGGAGGCCAGATAGCCAGACCAGAATCACCCAGCTGGAAGCCTGGGAAAACAGCAGCAAAAATAAGAACAACCGATATTGCTGTCTATTGGAAGATCAACCTAAAACACTCAATACTTACTGATGCTTAACAAAGTTGACCTTAACACCAGGCAACTTGGAGAACCCTGGCCAGACTGTCTCATCCGGTGTACCAAGTATCCGGAATATCTGCAATCCATAAATGGTACAAAGTATGGTCCGCAAAGAAAAAGTTAATATGAAGATATACATATAAACCACAAAACAAGTTTATCTTGCACACTAATGACCTATTAGTTCAGCCAAGAAAAAGGATTACCTTATCAAGTTGATCAAACTCTGTTTTCCCATTGAAAAGGGGTTCCTTTGACAAAAGTTCAGCCATAATACAACCTAGTGACCACATATCAATTGCTGTTGAATACTGTTTGGCTCCTAAAAGAAGTTCAGGTGCCCTGAGAAATTTATTACGATAAACATTTATTACGATGAATGGAAGATGCATACATCAAAAGTGCATCAAGAATGATAAATAAGATGGGCATCCTGAAACACGGACCAAAAACAAATCCAACGACAACTATTTCTGCTTCGCAATCTTCAGAAAAAGTCACAGCCATGCAATAAATAAGTTGTTCTAAAAAATATCTTCAAAGAGGCAAAGAGTAAAACAGACAATTATCATGTGATGTGACTAGAGGTAACCTAAAAGTCTCCACCCCAATTATCAGTTAAAGAACCGAGAATCTACACTCCCCAGCAATAAAAAGAGATAACTTCATTAAATATCTGAATCCAGTCAAACTAAATAGAATTGCAACAAACAGACAGCCAAGTTAACTATGTAAAGAAATTGAAGGAAGAAGCATGCACTGCAGCTCACCTGTACCAAAGAGTCACAACCAAATGAGTATATGGTTTCAATGGACTCCCATATTGACGAGCCAACCCAAAGTCACAGATCTTCAACTCACCACGGTTATTCAAAAGCAAATTTGATGTCTTTAAATCTCGATGCAGGACCCAGTTATCATGCAAATACTTGACACCTTCCAATAACTGCAGCATTAAGCATTTAACTTCACTCTGACTGAATGGCTGCTTCATAGACTCCATAAGGCCTTTAAGATCATGCTCCATATATTCCATGACCATAAAAATGCTATCAAGATTGCTCCCTACAACAACTTCTTTTACATCAACAATTGAAGGGTGATGAAATGAAAGAAGAATATTTATTTCCCTAAGAGATGTCAATGGAAAACCTTCTCGTTCTTTCTCCATTTTTACCTTCTTCAACGCTACAATTTCTCCAGTCTTCTTATCTCTGGCTCTATATACAACTCCATAAGTGCCTTCATCTATCTTATTTAATCTCTCAAACTCATCTACACTTCTACACCCCAAAAGCATGTTTATGCTTCTTTGAGAAGGGCCAGCAGGTTCCGGTGTTCCCCGAGAAACATTTTCATTCTCAGATTCTGTATCAGAATGCAAATTGCTACCATCATTTTCACCATCAATCTCCATGTAGTCATTCCTGTCAGTATCATTACCAGGATAATCATCCCCACTCAAAGACCTACCATGAGTACCGTGCTCGTCAGATTCAGATGATCTCCCTTTAGCACCATTTGAACCTTCTCTTTTAAAGTCTCCAGCATCAGGAGTCAATGAACTATTGCGTACTCTAGAATCCGAGGACTCCAAATGAGACAACTTCTTCCTTCTTTTAGGCATTTCCTGATCATCTATAATTTCACCTTCATCAACAGGAGAATTGTTCCCAGCAGCCCATCTAGAAAATGATATATTCCGTGTCGGAGCATAATCATCATCTTCAATCAGCTCAGCCTCATGATCATTACCAAATCGTTGCTCCTCTAAAGGCAATGCAGCCAACCCTACAGGAGACTCAGATGCAGAATGCCTAAGTGGCCCTTTAGACACTGTACCCTTAACTGGAGAAGGAGACCGCAAATTCTGATAACTGCTCTTCTTAATGGGAGAAATCTCCACACCCTCACCTGATTCAACATTGGGAGACTTGCGGTATGTCCTAGGTAGAGGTGGTGGTGGAGGAAGAGAAGCAACCACTGGAGAAACCCTATTTCTTGAAGAATTGGTCACTTCTTTGTCATCCCTATCCCAAACTATAGGAGAAAACTTCCTCTTCTTCTCCACAGGAGTCCGAACCCCATTCTCTACTACCTTTGAAACTTCACTGTCTTTATTAACCTGTAATTCAGAGTCAATAGCATCATCAGACCCACTCTCACTAGACAATTCACCCGGCTCCCTATCAACAGCCCTAGTAGCCAACTCACACCTTCTAGGCCCACCACATACACCACCTTCACCACCATCACCACTACCACTACTGCCACCCGAATCAGTCCTACTTGAAGAGGACCGATACCCACCATTAACAACCACTTCTCTCTCTTTAATATCCTTCTGTCTAACTCTACCTCTATCTCTTATATCATGAAGTCGACTCGGTTGCTCGAGATTACCATTCCCAATTCTATCATATTCCTCTTTGGAATAAGCAAAATCCCTCCTAGAAAATTCACTATCGCGATAACCACCATGTCTCCCAGCCGCCATATATATAACTTAAATATTACAACAAAATAAAGCAAACACCTTTCTCCCTTAAAATTTCTCGCACTATAAACCCTAATTTCCAATTTATTTTCTGACCCAAAAAGAACAACAATTCGAAACCAAATTCAGATCTGAGAAACGAGACTAAGAGTGATGAATTCAGATCCTTGATTATTGGAGTACTAATCTCGAAAATCCCACAACAAATTAATTAACGAAGTGCACAAAGATAAAAGCTGGGAGAAACTAGAGGGGAGAAAGCCCTAGAAATTGAAAAATTAATAGAAGGAGATAAATAAAATCTCGAAGGAAGACATGAAGAGAGTTATCGACGAGAAATTGAGGGCTTACCGTCGCCGGCGAGAAAATAGAAAAAAGACGGCGGAGATTAGATCGAATTGAGCCTCTCGTCTTCTTCTTCGTCTTGTGGTATCGAGACAGAGAGAGGCGAGAGAGAGCGAAAGAGGGTCAATACGTCACCGCCATCCAGCGTTTAAGGTCGACTTCCACTTGCCAAATCCATGGGCTGGCCTTTTAATTTTTATTTATTTATTTATTATTTTCTAAAAGTTAAAAACAGGAATTTTTTTAGAAAAAAAATCTGCCTAATATTTCAACTAAGCATAATTTTCCAAAAGTTTGATAAATTTTTCCTAATTGAATAAATTCTAGCATTAAGTAATTGAGTTATTTGTTAATTATTTACTTTATAATAACAAATGTTATTAATTTTAAGGAGTATTCTATGGCAATAAATAGTATTTTCATTTAATTTTTAATGTACAAATACAAATTATTCGGGGAAGTTGCTGAAGTTTGGTTTGATCAAGCTGCATAGTATTGGAAACAAGCTACAGTATTTAGTTCTGAAAATTATATCAAAGTGCATACTTAGTTGAAGATCACAAGACGTTTCGAATAAAATAAGAGTATTTTTTATATTTTTATAAATTTTATTTTGGAACACAAAAAAAATTATTAATTTATCTAATTATCTGTTTTACATAAGGTAATACATGGAGTAATTTTCGAAGTAAGAGCAATATGTAGTATTTAATATTTTAAATACAATATTTCAATTTAATATAATATTCAATATCTTAAATATAATTTTTCAATTTAAATATAATAGTTTAATTTAGTATAATAACAAATTTCTGTTTTACTTTTTATCAAATATTAATGATTTTAATGTTTTTCTACTATGTTTTTCTCTTACTTTTTTTTTTAATTATTATTAGAGGAAAAGAGGAAAAAACCTAAACGCAATTAAACTAAGACATGTCTTGTGTAGTATGTAAAAGCCACAGACGTAGTCCAGGAGGTGGATCATGGCACACTTGAAGTCCAATGGGCATGCTCATTAATTTATATTTTATTAATTATAATTAGAGTAATGGGCAAATTACCCTTCTGTTGTTCAAGTTCAAGAGGGGAATGGGCACATGTGATTGCCATGGCCATCAAGGATACTAGCTCCATTACATCCAGTGCTTGTCCAACAATTGTCAACTTCATGTTAGTCAACACTCCCCATGATGTTCTCTCCATGTTAGTCAACTTCAATGACTTCCCCGTTTACTCGAGTCAATTGCATGGCAACCATATTCCTCTACCAAATTTTTTTCTTTTTAATCCACTGATCACCTGAATCAGTCCATGTGAAGGGAAAACAAAAAAAAGAAATTTTTCATTTTCAAGATTGAATGAAAGAAAAATTATTATTTGCTCGGACGCATTACATTTGATAGTCAGATTTGTAATTCATATGATATTTATTTTATTTTTATTGACCATGTGTAAAATACTTAAAATATTATAATATGTATTACAAATTTAACGGTTAGACATAATAATATGCATTTAAGCATTACCGCTACTCTTGAATCTACCTATTGATTAATTATTGATGTGTTGGGTGGATGGTTAGAGTTTTCTTTTTCAGAACTTTACGAAGTGAGAACTAGATAGCAAATGATGTTCATGAATGAGTTAAATATAATGGTCATACATGGTACTATCAAATAATAATGACTGATGGTCCTCTGCTCTGCTGAAACTATTTCTAAGCACAAATTTCTTGAAATGATGAGTCAAATAGTATTTATTACAGAAAGCAGCCTCATGCAATTGATCAAATGAATCCATCAGAGATTTATCAAGAAAAAATAAATTGACAGAAGAATGGTTAAGGATAGATATTACTACATGTAGATATAGTGAAATAATAGTGTTGCTAGCTACCAGCATAAGGAAGGCAACTTAAAGGAAAATGAAGAGGGCAAATGGCCAGTCCTCCTTATGTAATCTGCTCTTTCAGCAGTCCTTACAGCTTTCTCATTCAGTTCTGCCTCTGCATTTGCCCGTTTCTCCTCAGCTAGTCTTCTCGTTGTTGCCAGTTTGCTTGCCAACTTTTCCTGAGCTCGAGCTTTCATTCTCTCAGCCTTTACCTATGAACAAAATATGCAAATAATCAGGCTGCTTTCATCTGCAGGAGTGTGTTTTTTTTTGTTCAATTCTGATCAATGTTTTCTTGAAGTATTCTAGCTAATTTGGCTTTTTTTGTTTTATTGAATTAGCTCAAAGGAAGAACATGATTCTATCTAAGGTTATGCATTTTTATCCCACAGAAGAATTTTCTCATTGCTTCTGCATCTGTCCTGTTATTTTCAAGCACAGCAGAAGGCTTGCCTGCAAGAATGCCTCAAGAGCTAGAGGCATTATTTTCTTATGCTTCCTTTTTTTACCACTACATGACTGTGAATCATGAGTGCTTAGAAGATGAGACTTGTGATCTCATCTCTGTACCAATCCAAGATTCTTGGTATGACCAAAGGCAAAGTTTCATATTGCAAACATTTGGAGTTGATTTGATGAATTTGTCTCAAAATGATAGAAAAATACAAGAACATACACTAATTTATTGAAATTTTGGAGATGCTGATGTCCAAGACAATGTCAACAATGCTAGAGACATGTTGGTCTTGCATGTGTTATCATGAGAAAGGCATTGCAACATTTCTGGACCCTACTTTTAGCAACATTATGAATAAAGCATTTGACAAAAAGCAAGAGATCCCAGCTAAAGTGAAGTGTGTCACTAAATCAATTATCAAACAACCATCTAGTCTAGATATGAAGAGTACCTCCATTTTCTTCATTTCCATTTCTGCTTTCCGCTTCTCGTGATTTTCCCAGGCTTGTATCTTCACCTCTTCTCGCTTGTACCTACAACAAACACAGTGAGCAGCTACTCTTAAATTATGAACAGAATGAATCTGATATTACAAATTGAAGAGTGAAAGTAGATCACCTTGCCATATATTTGGCCCGCTCCGCCTCATCCCAAGCCATAGCTCTTGTTTCCAAGGGATTCAGATTGCTTGCTTCATCTAAATCCTTGTTCTCAAGCACATTGGAAGCATTGGGCGCTTCTCCATGGCGCCCTCTGTTAGCAGAACTAGGCTCACCTCTGCTTTCAGATGGATAGCCCTGATCAGTGCACTGAAGCCCATGCTGATACCTTACAGGAGTGGAGGATCCTGAAGAAATGGGGCTACGTGCTACTGGAGTTCTTGCTCTAATAGGAGTTGCTGTTCTTGAAGGCTCTTGGCTAGCAATAGGGGTCATCTCAGTCCCCATATCTCTAACACATATTGATCTAACAGCGGGTGCAGCAGAATTCTGCTGCACTGGCTTATTGATTCTCCAAATGGATTCATCACAATCCACCTTCTTAGTTTCCACTGAAGCAGAAAAGCCATTTGCTTCCTCTCCTTCAACATTGTCCTCTCCACTTGAATAGTCTTGTTCTTGCTGTGGAACTGGAGCTATCAGTCTCCTATCATCAGCATTTGAGTTTCTCGGCTTAGATTGGTTTTTATCACCTCCTCTTGACAAACCCACTAACCATTTTTGTGCATCATCCCATTTAGAGGGTGTTGGCTTGCCTAAAGCTGTTCTATGATGAGAGGTGCGGTTAGCTCCATTACCCTTATGAAACTCAAAACTTATTCCATTACTAGTAGAAATCTCCTGAATTGGTCCATGATTGTAACACCCTTTATCTTCTATAGATCTCATTCTCAAAAGCCAAAGCTTTTCTCAAGTCCCAAATACTTTCTTACTCAAAGGACTATAACCCATAACCAAACCACTAAAACCCAGAACCACCCAACTTAAGTTTCTGTCTAAGAAAGTCTAAATTCACAACCAACTGTATAAAAAACAGATCCCAACTACAGCAAAAATGGTCCAGATCTCAGTTCTTGCAATCTTATAGCTTACACTTGAGATCTCAAACTATGTACAGTAATAAAAAGATCTAAAAGAAAAGTAAATGGACCAAGATTCATTCCCCACAAAAGAATTATTGCACCATGAGCTTAATAAACACCACAACAAAACAAAAAGGCATGAGTAGCTTGGTACTTAACCAAAGACTGCCAAGCCAGCTAGATCTTCTCCAGTTTATACATATATCAAACATAAATATCTGCCCACTCTCTTAACACGGTAAAAATTAAAGGACTACTTTTGCAAGTAATAATCACACACACACTTTTACAAGACTCTGTATATCATACAAGAACTATCAGTGCCCAAATGGAACCTTTCCTAACATCTCAAAACTTACTTCACAGTGGCAAGGGACCCAATCCTTGTGCAATACATTCATCCAAGGCTAAAAGGGTAACAAGTTTCTTAACGAAAACCCAATAATGCTTATAAAAAAGCTGAAAAGAAATAATTAAGTATGCATTGAATTAAAAACAGAATTTTATCAAAGTTTCATGATTGCCTCTTTGACTAACCACTGAAAAGGTAAACTATAGAAGGCAAAAGAATTCATATTTTGGCTTCAAAACCATAAGAACTATAAAATCCAGAGAAGGGTTTTGCAGGAAAAGCTCATTTGCAGAGAATATCACCTCAAAACCATGGAATTTTTTTTTTTTTTGACACTATCTACTAAGCTGCAGCAAGGCAGCAACCATAGATGGAAAAGCTCAGATCCATTGTGCATTAAAAAACTAAAAACATTGCAAAAAAAAAACAAAAGAATAGTGCATTGAAACTTGTGTATAATAATAAAAACTATGTATAGTGTAGTATTTTTCAGCTTGGAAGGAGAATCCAGGGCGGGTGGTGACTCTTCATGACTGTAAAAATTTTTTTTTCCATTTTTAAAATACAGTTGTGAGCTTTTAACGGTAACTAGAGGGAAGGTGATGGCATGTGATGGATGACACGTGGAGTTAAGGGTGTCAGGTTGATCTGAACTTTTCACGTGGGAAGCAATGTATGTATTGTAGGGTACAATTTTTGGGTTTAATGCCATGCAATTGACAGTTTTTAGTGTAAATCTGTGGACCCATCTGAGTCTTGACCAAGATTTTGGGAATGATTTGATACATACAATGCTATCTAGGTAGTAAGGTGAGTTTGTTAGTGTTAATTTGGTCCAAATCGAACTGCAATAAATTCAATTCAATTCAATTCAATTAAAATTTTTATATTTATTTTAAATATATTATATTTAATAATTAAATTTGTAATATATAAAAAAATTTTAATGAGAGTTAGTGGGATTCATATACCGATAATTTAAATAAAAAAATTAGTATTATATAAATATATATGTTTTACTTACACTTATTAGTTATAAAATGTGTGTATTTTAATTATATAAATTAGTGTATATTTATAAAATTGTCATGATTTTATGAATAGGTATATCCTATTTTATGATAAGTGTGTATTTTGTATACTTAAAAAAAATAAAACACTTAAAATATTTGTTAAATTTTATTTGTTAGATGTAAATACATCAAAATTTTTAAATTAAATAATTTTAAATTTAAAAAAATATTTCCATATATTGATTTATTTGTATTATTTTTTTATAGAATATAGAAAAATTTAACTAAAATTCATATTCCATTGGTAAAACAATGTTTTTGTTTATTATATTACCTACAAACTATAACCTTTTACCTGATGATGGATAAATTTTTTTTGGGGACCATTTTGCTTGAGGGAGCACATGATAATTGGATTAGACGTAGGGGTCCTACAAAGAAAAATGGTGCAGATGATCCATGGCATATGAGTACCAATTTTTTCAAATATGGTAAGTTCTAAAAGTATTTGCATCTTGCACAATCATTTCGTTTGTCCAAATTATTGTTAAAACCGAAAAGAACAAAAAATATATTTATTGAGATAATTTGTAACAAAATATGATTACACAAATCATTACATATATACTAGCTGGTGTGTTATTGAAGTGTTAATCCATTAATTTAGACGTATTTAGATATTTTTTTAAGTTATTGGTACTTGAAATTTGAATGCTAATTAATTTAGGTCGATTTGAGTAAAATTATATGAGTAGTGAAATCATACATCCCGACTCGACTTGTTTAAATAAGAACAATCCTTATTAGCTATACCAAAAATTATTAATATTTGAATCAAATTTTCAATTCTATATAAGTAATTTATTAAAAGTTAATTTTAAATTATTGCGAAGAAATATAAACTATAAATTATATAATAAAATAGCTATTTTGATATTATTGTTATGGTAAAAATAATTATTTCGTTAATATTGGCACAATAAAATTCACTCTTATCTTCTTAAATAAACATAATCAATGGCAAGTAATAATGTTATTCTTATTTGTGTTATATAATTAATTAATTTTAATTAATTAATGTTACAATAAAGTACAAATAATAAAAAATTACTCACTATTAATTGTCTCTCATTATACCATTCATATTTTTAGATCGTGTAACCTTATACCAATAAAAAAATTTTAAAAAATAAAAAATTATACTTGCACTGCGACATGATCCCATTACCATTAGAGTTTAGGCCGGTTGTATGTTTGGGGCTTGAAGCGAGTGCAGCAAGTCGTCCAAGGTCCAATAGCCCATATATCTACTTTCTTCTTCTTCATGTAAAGGTTGTTACTTCATTTCAATGACAAAACAGTGAAGGCCTGAAGCTTTTTTTTCTTCACCATATGAGTTGATGGGTATCTCAGGGTTTATCAAAGGGTTTAGCATCCTCAGCAAAGCTAAACCCAGGAACAAACTCTACCCATATTGCTGTTACATTCAAGGCAGAGACTTGTCACATTCACAAAACTTCAATTATGATGATTCAATATTTCCTGTGTTGATTGTTGGCGCTGGACCTGTTGGTCTGACTCTCGCTATTCTTCTAACCAAATTAGGTATGTATCATCAAGTTCTACATCGTTACTGTGGCTTTTCAAGTTGTTTTGGACTTCTAGTGACAGGTGTTTGATGTTGGTCTCTGAGAACAAAGTGTTGTTGTTTTTTTCCTCTTTCTTAGTTAATTGCTAAACTGATTCACAAAGAAAGCAATGAGTTTTATTTTTTGATGCTTTTGATTTTTCTTTCTTGCTATTTTTTCAGTAATGAAATTTTTGTCAAATGATTGCATTTTCAGAATTATAGTTGGAATCATTGTTCAAGTTAATAATGTGTTTTATGGTTTCAAACAGGGGTTAAATGTGCTATCTTGGAGAAGAGCAAGGCATTTTCGAATCACCCACAAGCACACTTTATAAACAATCGGTCTATGGAGGTTGGTTCTCTTATATGATGTTAATATACAATGCATTTGTTGCTTAAAGAATATTCAATATTCATTGCAATCTTTTGAATTGGTAGGTATTTCGGAAGTTGGATGGTCTTTCAGAGGAGATTGAGAGGTCACAACCACCTATGGATTTATGGAGGAAGTTCATATATTGTACTTCACTGACTGGTCCAATTCTTGGATCAGTGGACCACATGCAACCTCAAGGTTTGATCAGAAGACAAATGTTTTGCCATGTAGAATGCAGCTTGATTTTTTGTTCATGTAACTGTTGTTCTAGATCATAGGAAAATTTGTGCTAGCTAGCATTTGGTGTGCCCTCAAGTCATAGGAGTAGATTTCAAAATCTTCTTTCAATTGCTTTAATTATTTTTTTCTTTAAGTATGTGAACGGAGACTTACTGCTGTTGTAAATGGCCAGATTTTGAAAAAGTTGTCAGTCCAGTGTCCGTTGCGCACTTCTCACAGTATAAATTGACTAGGCTGTTACTTAAGAAGCTAGAAGATCTGAACTTTCGTATTTATAGACCTGAAAGCCAAGAAGGCATTGACAATGGTTCCCTGAGGGGAAGAGAATTATTAATGGGGCAGGAGTGTGTATCAGTCAGTGCCACTGATCACAATGTTACAGTGACTGCTTCTCATATTGTGGAAGGGAAGTATAGGGAGAGAGAGATCACCTGCAGTATTCTTGTTGGTACCGATGGTGCTGGAAGTACTGTACGGAAGCTTGCAGGCATAGAGCTAAGAGGTGACAAAGACCTGCACAATCTTATTAGCATTCATTTTTTTAGCAGAGACCTTGGACAATACTTGCTCAATGAGAGGCCTGGAATGCTGTTCTTTATTTTCAACACTGAAGCTATTGGGGTCCTTGTTGCACATGATCTTAAGGAAGGAGAATTTATATTGCAGGTATAGAAGTTCAGAATACTTTTTATGTTCATTTCATATTGCTCTGATGTGCATGTAGAAGTAACAGCATTAATTGTTGTTTCATTGCTTATCATCTCATAGGTGCCATTCTATCCTCCTCAGCAGGATGTCACCGATTTCAGTGTAGAGGTATTTTACTTCATTGTAGATAGATTTTCTGTATTGAAATAATATATGTGTAGTTCTGATAGTGTGATTAAACAAGAAGTAGATTTTTGGGTTAAGAATAAAAACCTCTTAGCCATATGATGCTCTATATGCTAAAAAGATGGTTGGAAATTAATGTGTAATGATAAGATTTAGTATGCAAAGGAGGGCTCAACTTCTTGTAGATATGCAGGAATTTGATTCTCAAATTGGCTGGTCAAGATTTTTCAGACATTGATGTCATTGAAGTAAAGCCATGGGTGATGCATGCTGAAGTTGCTGAAAAGTTTGTGAGCTGTGATGGTCGAATTATACTTGCTGGTGATGCTGCTCATCGATTTCCTCCAGCTGGCGGTTTTGGTGAGTTACACTATTGCATCCTGTTGGAAACTATGGAAATTTTTTAGTTTCTTTTGAAGGCTGTAGGTTGTGCACACTTTGTGCTATAAAATTAGATCAGAAACTATACATAGAACTCATCAGCAAGACATGCAATAAGTTTTTTGTTTTATTAAATTCTTGCTAGGATGGTGAAAAATCAGTTTTAATAATATTTATGATGGATATCTTGCCAAGGGAGATTGGAGTCACCATCTATGAGCTGCATTTTGGTGTTCATGCATCCAGTAGAGTTACCTTACAATCTTGGGTTCTGTTCTTTGTTACAGGAATGAACACTGGCATTCAGGATGTTCATAATCTTGCCTGGAAAATAGCTTCTTTCATGAAGGGTATTGCACCATTTTCAATAGTTCATACTTATGAAATGGAACGTAGGCCGGTATAGCTTTAATCTTTGCACCTTAATGTAAATTTGTTGTTAAGCAATAAGGATCCTTGACCTTGGCATACTTTTTCAGATTGCAATTTTCAATACAGCTCTTAGCGTCCAAAATTTCAGAGCAGCCATGTCAGTTCCTGCTGCACTGGGTCTTGATCCATCTGTTGCAAACTCAGGTAACCAATATTTGTCATTCCTCTGCTTCTTAGAGGTTTATTAATAATCTTTTTAATCCTTTCCATGACAATTGTTTAAAAGTAGAAATATCCTTTGTTAATCTCCCTTCTCTGTCTTCAGCAAAATGAAATTAACGGTCCTTACCAATGTGTTATTTTTTTCATTTTGTCTTCTCAGTTCATCAAGTTATTAATGATGGGGTTGGCTCCATTTTACCATCTGGACTACAGAAGGCAATGTTAGATGGAATTTTCACGATAGGTCGTGCACAGCTCTCAGAATTTATTCTAAATGAGAAAAACCCATTTGGATCCTCAAGGCTTGATAAAGTGAGGCGTATCTTTGAAGAAGGGAAGAGCCTTCAGCTCCAGTTCCCTGCTGAGGACCTTGGTTTCAGGTATAACACAACAGCCATCTTCATTATGCTTTCTTGTTCCAAATTCAGAATCAGAAGAAAACAAGTCAGTTCTGCTGTCATGGGTTATTCCGTGTTTTATTTTATTATTTTAGGTACATTACAGGAGCACTTCTTCCTGATAATGATTGCAAGGAAGGTGTTCAAGAACCACCCACTGGTCGTAGAAGGGACTATATTCCTTCTGCAGATCCAGGTTCAAGGCTGCCACATATGGATATACGGATATTATCAAACTTATCAAGTGAGGTATAAATATGTTTTTTGAGCCATATTTTATACTTTTGTCGGTTTGGCAGGAGATTACCTTATGGCTGCCAAACTCAGGAGCTTTCCACCCTGATTTATTTTCTCAGCTTGTAACCTGAAAAGTCATCATTTTAGAATCCCAAGTTTCAGTTTGCTTGCATGTTCACAAGTTTCAGCTTACATTTTGCATTCTTGTCCATTAACCATGTTTTAGTTGTTTCTCTAGGTGATTATTTCTACGCTTGATCTATTGTCCACGGACAAAGTTGAGTTCCTTCTCATCATAGCACCACTCGAGAAGTCCTACCAACTTGCCCATGCCGCATTCAAGGTGGCTGAGGATCTCAAAGTTTCTATCAAAATGTGTGTATTGTGGCCTGCTAACTCCATTGATGAATTTGAAACATCAAGTGAAAAGGCATTAGCACCTTGGAACAACTACATAGATGTTATGGAGGTCAAGAAATCGCCAAATCTACTGTCATGGTGGAGTGTGTGTCAGATGACTGAAAAAGGGGCCATTTTAGTGAGGCCAGATGAACACATTGCTTGGCGTGTGAAGTCAGGTGTTGACAATGATCCTGTTTCAGAGATGACAAGGGCTTTTTCTGCTATATTGGGGCTCAAATAACCAAAATATAAGGTGACGAATTTATAGCTTTATAGCAATGCCTGCATATGTACAAAACCTTGTTACTTTTATGTGTTGAAAATATGCAACAAAAACTCAAGATTCTAAGTTCCTGAAGATACTCATGCATCACTTTTCTTCAGCAAAGCCAATGATGCTGCCTCATCTACCTCATTGCTTGGTTCTTTTTTATTGGATGGTCACGAGAACAAGTTGATGCTAACTAGTGTTTAGACATCTGCAATTATTGGTGAAAGATTAGCCAGCATGACTGCCACTTTTCAGTTTCACCTTTAAGCTCGATGCTGATTTTACATGGATGAAACATGTTTATGGTTATGATCAAATTTCTGGGAAGATGACTGATTTATGCCAAGATTTCAAGGTTGGCTTCAAGAATTCTCCGATTGCTGATCAAGATAATGGTGTTCTGTTGGGTGGACAAATTTCCTGCAAAGTCGAGCTCTTTGATCTATCATTTGATAATTAGTGGATGCTATGTTGCATATGTTTTTCATTTATTGATCTATAGTTTTTTATGATGGTTAGCGGGGCAGCTTTAGTTATTAAATTAAGTGACTAACCAATGTAATTCTCATTAATCAGAGTCATAAAATGAGTACAAACATATATTAAAGCCTGAATTCCTGTGATTTATATTGCAATTTGCAAGAATTTGTATAATGGTCAAGTTCAATACATGCAACAGATGCGACCAATACAGCATATGTACTGCAATCAATCATATTAGATTTTTAAAATGTTACCGCTATAGCATATTGTAAGATTAATGGAAGAATATGCTAAGTCAGTTACAGCATAAACTAAGCATTCAAACTTGTGTGACCCACTTTATGATCACAAGTCTGCAAGTTGCAACTCTGTTTTTACTTTTGTGATCAGAATTTTAGCTGTCAGATGAGGCGCCAAGACAGATGTGAACTCCTCTGTGCATCAACTTTGGCTGCTTGCTGTTCTGATGATGAAATAGCCAACAACTGCTGTAGCAATCCCAAGCAAACCGCCAGCAATAACCTATGATCGAAGAATGATTCAGATCACCATCATTTGATCAGGTGCTTACCACTATACGAAAGGGATAAATTTGACAAAGGTAGATATTGCATTTTCATAGACATAGATAGCAGATGGTTTGATGACAATGCTAAAACTACTGTATATGAGGAATTGAACACACCTGAGGAGGGGTGTGACCAAGAAGTTCACGCAGTGGTCTGCTTTCAGCCAGAGGATGCTCAGAAGGTAACTCATAGACAATTTGATTCAAGACCTGAAGAAAAAGCCAGTGGCATAAAGCTTTAACACATGGCATGTGGTAAAATCACAATCACTTGGGACATTTTGAATGAGACATGACAGTTAGAAACAAGGAAGAAAAGTTGTAGGAGAAGGAGAAAGAGAAACACAAGATAAAAGAGTAGGTGAAGCATCAAACCTCTGCTTGGCGTCCAGCCTGTAGTCTTACACCAGTCGCGTCGTACATCACCTGCCCACAAAGATTCTGTACATAAAAGGTTGCTCTACACTATTTGTACAATGTTCATCATCGAAAAAAATATACAAATAGAGAGCAAACATATGGGACAAAAGATTCTTACGACACATGCTAAGATCAATGCGGCTGCAAATAGCGATCCACCAAAACCTTCTTGGAACCCAATGGCCATGGCAAGTGCAGTAACAGTTGCAGAATGTGACGAAGGCATTCCACCGGATCCAACAATTTGCTTGAAATCCCATCGCCTTTCTTTATACCTGCAAATCTAGGAAAGCTTAAGACTCTTTAGGGCAATTAAACTAACAAAATAATCAGAAAATTTGGCAGCATTTCTTCCATCAATATCAAGAAACACATCAATGCAAATAGGCTGCAACGCAAAGGCCCTCACCATATTGAAGTCATTAAACAAACACATAGGGAAGCATTCACGGCATAAATTAGTCACCAAAAATGGTTCACCTTACTGAATTCTACATTGCAATTCACTATTCAGTTCATGATGAAAGATATCAACATCAAGTTATTGAAGACTGAGGAGTCAATGACTAAACATTAACTTTTTTCTTTTAATCTCATTCTATCATTGTCACCAGTCAAGAAGACCAATCAAATGATCAAGACAGCATAAATCTAAGAGCAGCAAATAGCCGCCAATGCCTAACTCCCCTCCTGAACGAATTGTCATACTATTGCTATAACAATTCCCATAAACATGATAACTAAGGCTTCTTTTGGAATTGAACTTAAGAATGGTTCATAAACTAATTCATATTCATTTCAAGATCTAACTAAGTCCAAAAGACATAAACCACCAGTCTGATTGAGAACAACACGCAAGAGGCTAAGATTTTTCTCAAAACAAGAATCAAGATATAACCCAGATCGCAGAACACCCTACATTTCTTAAAAGGAACCGCAGAATTGAAAAAACTTTAAGAAAACACAAGGTGCAGGTATATTACCAAGAAGTGAAGAGCTTTGTAGATTGGGCAAGAGCGAAACCAACAAGAGCAGCAATGAGAGGATAATTAGTGATTATAGACGACCCAGATGAAGAAACCGAGTTATTAATAGATGATGACCCAGATGCTGCAACACCCGCCATCTCCTCCATCTCTATCTCCTTCCTCAATATCCAATATTGAATTCAAAAATCCCTTTTTTTTTTTTTTGTCTTCTCTTTTTCACAACAACAACAAATTCAAGAATTCTGTGTGTTTCTTAATAAAAGAAAGAATGGAAGAATCAGAAAGAGAGATTGAACAAACAGCTATGATGCAAGAAATTAAAAAACTCTTTCGAATTTCCAGAGCTTGTTTGATCAGAAGAAGAGAAAAGAAGGTGAAAATTGAGTGGGTTCTTGATATATAGAACAAGATTGATTAATAGCATTAAAGGCATGTTCTTGAAGGCAAATCTTGACCTTTTCTTGTGGTTTTTTTTTCTTCTTTGGTTGCTTCTTTGTTCATCGTTTCTGTGATGTTTCTTGGTTTGTTGTACATGTATATTTATATGTGAACTAACGGTCTTCGCTACTCTTCCTCTCCTTTTGTACTCCATAACTGAACATGCCTCGTCTTTTTAAAACTGGTGTCTCGAATATACCCTTAAGGCTCTGTTTGGATCCACTTCAATTTAGTAATGATACTCACTTTCATATTCAATTTTTTTTTTAATAAGGGATTGTTTGGTTCGAATAAAGTTTTTAAAATTTTATAGAATTTATTTATAAATTTAAATAAATATGTTTGGTTTAAATAAAAATTTTATAAAATTTATTTTGAATTTCAACTTTTTAATTTTATGGAATTATTTGAAATCAAATCAATTATTATTAATAAAATATGTTTAGTTTAAATGAATTTGGTTTGAAATTTATTTGAAAATGAAATGAATTTTTTGGTGGAATTAAACCAAATAAGGGTGAATTTCTTTCCATTTGATTTGTTGGATTTAAAAATGTAAATTGTATGGCCATAACTAACAAATTATATGGTGAAAAACTTAAATATTTTTGTGAAGTTATATATATATATATTGATATAATCATTTCGTCATTTGATAGCTGTAAAAATTTTGATTAATTCAAATTAGTCAAAAGGATTTTCATTAGGAAAATACACATATATGTCAATTTAATACATTCCAAATTTTGATGAATATTTTCTTGAATTTGCTTATGTTTATTCAATAGACTAAACCCATTTGCTTTCTAAATTGCAGTAATTATGTCATTTGAAGCTATTTGTTTCTCTGTTGTTTTAGTTGTAAATAACAACTATGGAAGAAATAATAAAACCAATGTAGTAATATAAATTGATAGTTGTATAGATAGCTCCTTGTAATGCTCTAGTTATGAACACTGTAGCTGATTTGGCTATCACTAGCTATACATATGCCCCAAACCAAACGAAAATGAAGGTAAGAATTTGTCAATCATTGTGAAGTGAGAACTCAATAACCTATATTAACCAAATTCTCCAAATGATTCAACTAAACAGTAGTCCATTATTAATCCTACTTAATATCCAATAATCAAATATTTATCGTATAATTCCAAGTTATTAAAGATTTTAATATTTTTCGTACAAATTTCTTCTCAAACTTAAGACTTCAATCGAATTTTAATATTAAATATAGCCATTGTACTAATGCCATGATGAACAGGGACTTTTTAACTTGGAGGAATTGCTGTGCCTTCAGAATTGACAACATCCACATTGCGTACAATCAAAACACTTTAGCATCTTGATTTTGGCCATTTAATATGTACATTGACCTATAATTTTGTTAGCTTTTATTTGATATTTTAAGTAAGAATAAAAATAGACCAAAAAATGGCATAATCCAGATCCTTTTAGCCTGAACTCATGTGCCCAAACATCCTTGTCTATGATTTTTAAAAAAATTCTTATCTATGAAAGCCAAAACGCACAAACAAATTCAATTAGTAACGGAAGAATATATATATATATTCAATTGTTGAGTGCCCATTATCACAACTAGTTAGATTAATTAAAGTCGTCAAACAACGTCCTCCACGAGTAATTTAAGTGATAAAAGGTGTGGGCATCTGATGAGTGTGAAAAATGCATTGTTTTAAGCACTCAAAGCATTAGGTTTAGGTGTAAGTTCAGTTACATTTATGTTTCTTTTGTTTAGTTTTTCTTCAATTAGGCACTTTTTGCATGATTTGCATGTTTATTTGTTTTTAG
>CATIWM010210399.1:0-24280 GCA_949671775.1 Mallotus repandus | reverse complement strand
ATTTAAATTTAAAATATCTTGATTTGAACTATTGTAGCTAGTTCTTTTTTTCTTCTTTTGAGAGAAACTATTGTAGCTAGTTCTTAATAAGGATTTATTAGCTTTGTAGCAAGTGGGTAAGCATGATATGACCTTTTTTTTTTTAAGATACATGACATGACCATTTGTTTCTTTGTTTTATGACCAAGTTCATTTAACCATTTACACTTGCCTCCATTTTTCTTTATATATATCTCTTTTGACTCTAATGTCAGTTTTTTTTTTAATCAAGACTCTAATGTCATTTTACAAGAAAAAAAAAGATAACATCCTATCAAAATTATTTTTAAAAAAATAATTTAAATTAATATTAAGACAAAATCAGAATCGGCTCAAAAAAATTTTATCCTGTAACATCGGGGCCACTAGAGGTATCATAATAAATAGATGTTTGTAGCCTGTAAGCCTGACCAGCAGACATGTATTAAACAGAGAAGAAAAATCAAACTAGTCTGCTCTTTATTACATAACTCATAGCTCAATGAAGTAGATTCAAGCTTTTTAATTTTTGGGTGCTTATAGAAGAGTAAAAAAAAATGGTGAGGAGGCCACATGTTGCAGTAATACCATATCCAGCACAAGGGCATGTTAACCCTTCAATGCATTTGTCTCAAAGAATTGCCAAACTTGGATTCAAAGTGACATTTATCAACACTGATTTCAATCACAAGAGAATAGCTAGTGCAAGGGCTGGAAGAAATGATGATGAAGATCCTTCAGGTTCTTGTGTTAATTTTATCTCAATCCCAGATGGGATGTGTCCTGAAGATGATAGAAATGAGCTTGGCAAGCTAAGTGAGGCAATCTTGAACACCATGCCCAAAAAGCTTGAGGAGCTCATACAAGATATTAACAGTAGTGACTGTGATGCCATCAGTTGTATCATTGCTGATGGTAATATGGGATGGGCAAGGGAAGTTGTAGAGAAAATGGGGATTAAAGGAGCTATATTTTGGCCTGCATCAGCTGCCTTGTTTGCATTGGAAGCACACATACCTAAGCTTATTGATGATGGATGTATTGATGGCGATGGTAAGCTCTTTGGTTATCATTATTTTATATAAAAAAAAAATTGATAATTAGTTCAAGCTTTATATTGTTGTTAACAGGCCTTTATCAAGTTTAAACTTGCTCTCTTATGTTGTTGCACCATTGATGACCCTTTGTTTTTGCATAGCATGGAATTTTGCATGCTAAATTTTCTTTGGAGTTGTGGGCTGATGAATCTTAGCATGGAATTTTCGCATACTAAATTTTCTTTGGAGTTGTGAGCTGATGAATCTTAAAATTATAGTGTTCAATTCTAATTTTCTTATGCATAACCAAATTAAAACCACGCAAGTTCCAGAAGCTGTTCTTTGCTAAGTTATTATTTGTTGCAATTTCAGGATTCTCAGCCAAGAAACAGATTATTCAGCTGTCTCCAAGAATTCCTACTTTTGACACTGGAAACTTTCCTTGGAATTTAATTGGGGACTCAAATGCACAAAAGACTGTTTTCAGATACGTGAAAATAATCATTGAAGAATCAAAATTGGCAGAATGGCAATTGTGCAATTCAACTTATGTGCTAGAGCCTGAAGCATTTGCTCTAACACCAAAGCTCTTGCCAATTGGTCCATTGTTGGCAAATTACAATGCTAGAAATTCAGGTACTCAATTCTGGCAAGAAGACTTTTCTTGCCTGGAATGGCTTGATCAACAACCATCCAAATCAGTGATATATGTAGCTTTTGGCAGCTTCACTATTTTTAACGAAACCCAATTTCAAGAACTAGCTCTTGGACTTGAACTCACAAACAAGCCCTTTCTCTGGGTGGTTCGTCCAGGGACAACAACCGAAGAATCAAAGAAAGAATACCCAGAAGAGTTTCAAGGCAGCCATGGAAGAATTGCCAGTTGGGTACCACAACAGAAGGTTCTGAGCCATCCTGCAATTGCTTGTTTTGTTAGTCATTGTGGGTGGAACTCTACCATAGAAGGAGTGAGTAATGGGGTTCCTTTTCTATGTTGGCCTTACTTTGGTGATCAGTGTCTTAACAGGGACTACATTTGTGATATTTGGCAAGTTGGATTGGGACTTGAAAAGGATGAAACTGGAATTATAAGGAAAGAAGAATTTAAGGGAAAGGTGGAGCAATTGCTTGGTGATGAAAGTGTAAAAGAAAGGTCCCTGAAACTGAAGGAAATGGTTGGAGACAGCATTGAAGATTGTGGTCAATCGTCAGCAAATTTCAACAACTTCATCAAGTGGCTGGAGGCCTGAGTGAGTGGTACCTCTTCAGCTCTTCTTTTTGCAATTTGATTTGAATAAAATTTGCTTGGTTCTTTTAATTAGGGCCTTGAACTACCAATATAGCCCAATCTAATAGAAAAATGGGTGTTGTCATGTGTTTATAGAGTTGTGTAATATATGTGCAATGGAAAGGGCTTTGACCCTACTTTTCTAATCGTATTTATATCAAACAATAGTTTTTGCAGCCCCTTCAAGATGGGTGGTGGTGATGTATCCCTGCCACATCCAGCGGGAGGTCTTGAGACCTCTTTTCACCACTCAAAAAAAAAAAATTATTCTTTTGGGTACCATTCTTGGTGAATTCTATTACTGGGGATTCATTAGACTCCACCTGTGATGATTTCTTGGATCTAACAGGTTTTTTTCTCCCTACTAACAAGTAAATAATTAGACTCTACCAATTGATGAGTGTGGTGATCTCTTGGATCTAACATATTTTTTTCCTACTAACAATTAAACTCTATCAATTGATGGGTGTGATGATCTCTTGGATCTAACATGTTTCTTTCCCCAACTAATAACTAAATAATTATACTCTTAAAAAAAGTGCCTGATGACAAAAAAAAATCACCAACTTCCATCTAATTTTAAATTTTATCACCAATTTTAAATTTCATCATTAAAAATTATATAAACTTTATATTTATTTTAAAGTTTTCGTGTAACCTATTGAGATAAAATTTCAATTATTACAACTTGTGATAGCAGGTTAAAGTAGCGCTATATATATATATGTGTATGTGTTTTCATTCTTTTAAGGTATTAAAAATGTTTTAATTCTTTTAAGGTATTAAAAATCTGAAAAAAAAATTAGTAAAGAAGATTATCAATACATTAAAAAAAATCAATAGTAATTCACTACAAGAAAGGTGAAAGTGGTGTTAACAAAAAAAATATGAAATGGAAAACAATCATGTAAAGATGTTTAGAAAAATCTTAACTGTGAACTTTTTTTTTTTTATCAATAAGAAGTATATATTGCAATAGTTTTAGAGGCATAAGTTCTAATTCTATTTGGATTAAATTTGAAAAAATGATCAATTTTACCTGACATTTTAATAAAATAAGTTTTACAACTTCACCACTAGAAATTCAAATAACATCAAATAATTCGTATATAGAGAAAAAATTATTAAGCATGATAAACTATAAAATCCTTATTTACATTCCTTCAAAAAAAATCTTTATTTACATGCATAATTTCTTGAATTTTGATATTAAATCATTTTCTAACTCTCATATCCATATTGAAATTAAAAAAAAAAATTCTCACACCCAAATTAAAAAAATTGAGATTCAAAATCTATATAAAATCACCAAATACTAAGATATTTTCCATTGAATATTATCGTCTAAGTATATATATTAATAAACTAAATAACATATTTTGTAAAGAAAAAAGCTAAAGAATATAGTTGCTGGAAAAAAAAAAACAAAATACATAGATTATCTAGGGCTAAATTCTTTTACTCAGCATGTTTCTTTTTATTAGGTGAGAGACAAGTTTTTTTTTTTTAGAAAACAAATAAGCTTTAATAGTAGTTAAAGTAAAAAAAAAAGATTAAAAATAGTGAAAAACTATCATGTCATAGGGTGTAAATTTTAAAATTTAATTTCCACAGGTTACATGATAAATTTGAAATAAATATAAAGTTTATAGATTTTATTGATAAAACTTTAAAGTTGATGATAAAATTGATTATTAGATGAAAGTTCATGATTTTTTTTCCGTCATTAGACCCAAAAAAAAAAAGTTTTTGCAAGTGTACGTTTTAGTTCAGAATTTGGAAAAAAATATGGAGTATATTATATATTTTTACAGGTTGTGCTAATTAAAATTTATATATATATATTGTATCTCCTGTTGGTGCTATATCACGTCTGTGTTTTTATGAGTTCAACATGTTGAATTCAATGAAATTAAAATTGTTGTGGCTCTCATTTCATAGAATTAATTGAATTCATTAGCTTGTGTGAGTGTAATTTTCAGTTTGAAATAATATAATTTCTCTAAAAAATAATGTAACTTTCAGTTATCATATTTAGACTCCACTAGCTAGCAATCATGAAACACAAGCAACAGATTTTTGTTTGTATAAAAATGCAGGAAACATAATGATAATAGCAAGTATGGATGAAGAAATCTTCATGAAAATGCAAGTGTTCAGGATTGGAGCATATTGGCCTCAACACACAAGTCATTTTTTTGTGTACTTGATCTGGATTGGAGCAGTCGCTACAAGGGTAATTAGAACTGAGCATAATCGAACACACACATGCAAAACAAATATATATATATATGTCTACCAGTTCATAGTATTCTTCTTCATAATAAATTCAATCCGAAACATATAATATATGTAAATTTTTAATTAAGCAAGCAACATCAACATTAACTATCACATAATAGCATAAAAATTTAGTTCAGAATTATGTCTCTATAAGAGAGAAGAGAAGAAACTAAAGAATTGTATTGATATATGTTCAATTATACAATAGGACTAATATATATTACATATACAAGAATGGAAATAATGAATGTATTCCTAAATTAATGTAATTGCATAATTACAACAGATTGCCTTTGAATGAATCACTAATTTCTGGCTTGATTGTCCTTGATTTGTGTTGGAGAGTGATTCTCTCTTATACGCCCCCGCAAGATCGGTGTGCCATCAAGAACACCGACCTTGGATCGCATGGGAAGAAAAACATATTTGGATAGAGGTTTAGTTAACATGTTGGCAAGTTGCTGCTTAGAAGGAACATGAGAAACAACCACCAATTTTTTTGACACGTGATCCTTTACAAAATGATAGTCAATGGCGATGTGCTTCATACGAGAGTGGAAAACTGGATTAGCACAAACATATATGGCACTGAGATTATCACAGAGAACCATCGGAGGTAGAGGAAATGACACTTGAAGCTCTTGGAAAAGAGATTGTAGCCATGTTAGTTCTACAACAGTTGCAACAATAACATGATACTTCGCCTCTGTAGATGATCGAGCAACTAATCGTTGTTTCTTTGAGCACCAAGAGATGGGATTACCACCAAAATAAATGACATATGAGGTAGTGGAAGTGCAATCGTCAGGATTTCTAGCCCAATCTGCATCCGAGAATGCCGTGAGCGTAGTGGAAGATTGACGTCGCAAGAGAAGACCATGGTTCACTGTTCCCTTGAGATATCGAAGAACTCGTTTAAGCGCTGCAAAATGTGTCTGAGTTGGACAATGCATAAATTGTGAGAGCTTGTTTACAGCAAAACCAATATCAGGGCGAGTCATAGATAAATATTGTAAGGAACTAATAATTTTTCGGAACTCAGTACTAGCAACGGGTGGAGATCTATCCACAAGAGATAATGCACCAGTAGAGGATAGGGGAGTAGCAACCTCTTTAGCGCCTGCCATATTAGTGCGATCTAAGAGATCACGAATATACTTCTGCTGTGATAAGAAAAGACCAGACTTAGTTGGAATCACTTCAATGCCTAAGAAGTAGTTGAGATCTCCAAAATCCTTAAGAGAGAATTTGGTGGTAAGAGCTTGAACAAAATGTTGAATAAATTGTGGGTCACTACCTGTGAGTAACAAATCATCAACATAAACCAAGAAATATGTTGTTATAGTAGATGTGGCATAAATGAAGAGAGAACTATTAGATTTGGACTGAATGAATCCATAGGTTTGAACAAATGAGCTGAGAGCTTGGTACCAAGCACGAGGAGATTGTTTGAGGCCATAGAGAGCTTTCTTTAGGCGACAAACATGATTGGGAAATGATGGGTTGGCAAAGCCTGGTGGCTGGTTCATGTAGACCTCTTCAATAAAAAAGCCATTCAAAAAGGCGTTATTTATATCTAGTTGATGAAGAGACCAGCCATGAATAAGAGCAATGCAAAGTACTGCTCGAATGGTGATATGTTTAATAACGGGACTGAATGTGTCTTTAAAATCAAGACCAGCGCGTTGTTGAAATCCTTTATCCACAAGCCGCGCTTTATAGCGCTCCACACTGCCATCGGGGTGTCGTTTAACACGAAACACCCATTTACAACCGATTACATGTTGTTGAGGTTTAGAGGGAATGGGATCCCAAGTGTCATTGCTTAACAGGGCATTAAACTAAGCATTCATGGCTTACCGCCAATGATGGTCTTTGAGAGCTTGAGAAACAGACATGGGTTCTAAAGGTGAGGAGATGGGGTGTTTGGTCACAGAGAAGGCTTATTTTGGTTTGAAAATATTATTTTGGGAGCGAGTAACCATTGGGTGAGTGCGTTGGGGTGGAGGTGGTTCATCGTTTATAGGTGTAGGAGATGATGAGGTAAGAAGATGAGTTAAATGGAGGTCTGGTTCAGATAAATTTAAGGGTGCAGGAACAATAGTGTCTGTCGATGTAGATGGTGGAACTTATGTACCAATTGGTAAGGAGGATGAGGGAGGAGCTATAGAGGAGATCGGAGTTAGGACTGTTGCTCACCTGCAAAATCTTGGGAAGAAGACAGAGGAAGAATAAAATGGTTAGGGGTACTTGAAGAAGATGCATGTGAAAACTATGTGGATACAGTGGGAGGAGAGACTTGAGTAGTTGTTAACTTCAAGCTGGTGAAGAGGAAAATATTTTCAACAAAACGAACATGTCGGGAGATGAAAATTTTCATAGAGGTAGGATCATAACACTTGAATGCACTTTGGTGTAGAGAGTAACCTATAAAGACACATGGACGAGACTTGGGTTGGAGTTTGTGAGCAGCATATGGTTTAAGCCAAGGGTAACATAAACAGCTAAAGACCTTTAATTTTAAATAGTTTGGCTCCTCATGGAATAATTTTTGGAAAGGGGACTGATTGTGTAAGAGTGGAGTGGGTAGTCTATTGGTTAAGTAAACAGTAGCTTGAAAGGCATGAGTCCAAAAGGAAAGGGAGGATTGATGGAGCAAGGTTAAACCCATTTCAATAATTTGCCTATGACGGCGTTCCGATGAACCATTGTGTTGTAGGGTGTGGGGTGATGTTTGGAGGTGCGAGATACCATGAGATGCAAAAAAGTTATTTAGTCGCACATATTCACCTCCTCCATCTAAATACACAGTGATGATTTTTGTTTGAAAATAATTCTCAACAAGTTGCTTGAAATTTTGGAATGTAAGAAAAATATCAGATTTATTTTTTAAAGGATAAAAGCCAAACATATTTAGTATAATGACCCACAAAAAATACATAGTAAGAGAAATCATCCATAGATTTGTAGTAAGAGAAATCATCCACAGATTTGATGGGAGAGGGTCCCCAAACATCAGTGTATAGAATATCTAATGGTCTTTTACTTTGTAAACTAAAGGCACCAAATGGGAGTTTTTGACTTTTATTACAAATACATGAGTTGTAAAAAGACATTGAAGTAACATTGGATGTGCAGGGCAAATCATGAGATTTGAGAATTTGTTGAAGAATATGAATTGAAGGGTGGCCTAATCGTTGATGCCAAACATTTAGAGTGGCTCAAACAGTCACAGATGCAGATGGCTGTACTTTTTGAACTTGTAAACAAGGAGGCATCATATACAAATCATTACTATTCTGGCCTTGAGGTAATATCACCCCCGTGACTCAATCCTTCACCCAAAAATGATCATAAAAGAATTCAACAGACACTTTGTTAGTTTTGCAAAATTTAGCAACTGATATAAGATTCTTATTAATGGATGGGGCACATAGAAAAATTATCATTATCATCCACTAGCAATCATGACATACAACTAATATTGCTAGAAAAACTTCTTTTCATTTTTAATACTTGTAATCAATTAACAAACACTTTACCACATTCTCTCTATGGCATTAATGTGCGCGGTTGGACTATGTTCTACTATGCATGATTTATTAGAAACGAGGTTGTTTGAAGCTAGTTGGCCTTGTGAAGGCCAGAAAAGTTTATGATTTTTTCCCTGAAACTGCAGCACAGAATTTGCTCTATTTATAGCTATATTCATACTTCCAAAACTGGCTTACTTGGTGTATATATCTTCCATTTTCAAGCTGTGGGCAAATGCTTTTCCCAAACCTATAGGATAGGGTGAAAAATAATCCTTCTAAGACCACACCACAAGTGCACCATTATACAATTTAACACAAATGTAGGTGCACCGTTATAGAATTTAACATTAATGTAACAACATACATGTTTAAACAAATCAAAATCTAAGTGCCTAGGAGATGAGATGATTTTAAGTGGCCTAATTGGCATGAGGGAAAAGGTACTATTATGTAAGAGCTTCAAACTCTACTCACCTTTGTTCTCTTTTTTTCTATTGATTTTTTTTTTTAAAATTTTCGTTTTCAATTATCATCCGTTATCTTTGAAATCGCCAGTAGTCTCTTATTATATCTTTTTATTTTCTTTACTTTATTTTATTTTCTTATATTTAATAAATATAAATTTTTTATTTATTTGTTTATTTGATTTTTGTGAAATTTTAGATCTTTTTTCGTGAAATTGTTTTCACCCGTTATGAAATTTGATTTTTTTTTTAGAATTTGAAAATTTCTCCATTATAAAGACTTAATTAAAGACTAGAGAATTTTGTGGCTAATTAAAGCCACTAAATAGAACGTATGAATCATCAAGTTACAAATTAAAAGAATTTTATTAATACAATTGAAGAATAGCGATAAAAAATTTCATAATAATAATATTTTATTTTAATATTTTTTATTATTCTCTTATTTTATGTTATCTTTTTATAAAAAATATATATATATATATATTTAATTTTCATGAATAAATGATTATTTTTAAAAAGTACTATTATGTGAAGATGGTGGACCTATACAACATTTAATAAAAAGAAAAAGGCACCTTTATTTATTTGCTTATTTATTTTGGATTTAGAGAATGTTTGGATGTTCGAAAACTGGAACAGATCCCACCAAGTGTTGTCAGCTAAGGACATGCTTTTGCCACCAATTAGATTGATAACGGTCCAGCCAAGGTATATACACATAGAGGACAATGATGGTGTCCATGGGGCATAAGCCAAATTTTTTTTTAATTAAATTTATCTTTCCATTTTGTTTACCCATAATATAAGGAATTAAATCAATTGAAAAAAATTATTTTATAATTGCACCCATTCATGAACGTCACTATATTAAGTACGTTTAACTTTATTTGTATACAAATTTTTATGTTATTAAAAAATTAACTTGTATAAAAAATACTAACAACTTGTATAAAAAATACTAACAACTAATAGTATTGATTATATTTTTATAAAAAAAAAATTACTATAAATATTTATTCTATTATAATATAAATATTGTAAAAAAAATCTTTGGTTCAAAATTTGAAATAAAAAATGTGGATGATATTTTATATTTTTATAAGTTATCCTAATTAAATTTGGATTTGTTTTCAATTCAATTGTGATGTGCCATGTATATTGTTAAAATAATACGGCATATTTTTTTGTTGTTGGTGCTATATTGCGTCTGTGTTCCATAAGTTTAATGTTATATAATTTGAAGTCATTGAAACTAAAATAATTATGGCTCTCATTATGTAAAATTGTATTGATCAACAACTAATTACATTTTTCATATTATCTTCCTGTGAGTTTAATTTTCAATTTAAAACTAGAAAAATGCGACACATTACCATTTTGTTCTTTTTTTATTTACAATATATATATATATATATATATATATATATATATATAATATTTATAAATTATATGTGTTATATAATAAATTATATATGTTTAAATTTTTATATGACGGGTTCACCTCAGTGCCCTCATGTAGTAGATTATAAAAAATTATTTAAAAAAAATTGAATTTTCAAAAAATAATAATAAAAACTAAAAAATAAATATTAATTATCTTTAAGAACAATATTGAAATTGCTCCCAAAAAATTTTGTTCTTTAATGAACCCGAGATGTCGCAACTATTGGCGTCCTTAAAACTAAATGATATAATAATTTCTTTAAGAAATTAATGATAGCAATCATGAAACGCATCCAACAGATTTTGCTTATATTCAATACGAGAAACCTAATAGCAAAGATCTGGACGAAAATGCATGCAAATGTTCAAGCATGCATATTGACCTCAACCCACAAATCACTTTCTTGTGTACTTGATCAGGATTGGAGCAGTCACTATAAAGGGCACTCAGGAATATAGATCTACCAGCTTATTGTATTCTTCTTCACAATAATTTCATTTATTATTATTATTATTATTTTTTATAATCATAAACTTGTTAAATATAAATCAACATCAACACCTGATAAAAAAATTATTATTTGATGATTGAAAATGAAATCACATAAATCTTGCATTTAATTTTTTCATAGATTTTGCATTCATAATATGGATAGGTATGATTTTTTTTTTATTTTGCGCTATATTTATTGAAGCTTCAGTAATGTTCCAATTAACATAAAATATATATACTGTTTTATTTTTATTATTGTTGTTAAATTATTGGAGGAAATTAAAATAAAAGTTTAAGGTAAGTTTCAAGCAGTTGCAAATGAGGTCTGATTAATTCTTATAATCTGCACAACTACATCATTTATTTTGTTTAATATCTTCAAACACTAAAGTAGGAATATTTATCATGTCTAAGATTGTCTGAAACATTTTTAAATTTTATTAAAGTAGATTGAATTCTTGAAATTCAAATCAATATCTGAATTAATGAACTTTTAAGTATACTAATAGGTTATAAATTTATAAAAATGCTCAATTATTTTAATTTTGTTTGTAATTATTTTTTTTGGAAGAAAGATATTTTATTAAGAATTCAAATCAACAGTAATACAATCCTCCACGATCAAAGGAGGTTGTGAAAGAAGAACGAAACCAGTTTTGCTAGACATTTGTTGGGCGCCTAATGTTGGAAACAAAGAATTCGCCTCCTAGTTTACAATAACTTGACAATCTTGAATAATCTTTTTTGCAGCCCCAACTCAATGCACCATGCTATTGATTGTATCTATTTAAAATTGTGGTATTATTTTATTTTTGAATCTTTCAAATAAATGAAATGCGGCTGTGTTTTTTTCTAAATTAACATTAGCATCATAACATATCCATAGTTAGCAATGTTCTGTTGTGCTTGTTGAAGGCCAGCAAAGAAAAGTTGATGATTTCTCTCAGATTGCGGCATAGAATCTCTTGAAAAGCTGGCTAACTTGTATCTTCATTGACTAGAATTTGGAGGGCACTTGCTTTTACCAAACCTATATGTTGAAAAATACTTCTTCCAACGTACACACAAATAGAATAAAAAAAAACATCAAAAACTAAAATCTAAGTACATGTGTGGAGTTTCCAAAAGTAGAGTAGTTTAGGCGGTTAACATCCACCAAAGATGGTGTCTTTGTGTGTAGGGGTGATTGAAGCCCATCAGCCTCCTCTTTCATTTGAACAGAATATCTCTAGAAAAAATGGCATGAGGGAAAAGGGTACTATGATGTGAACATGATGGAATCATACCACATCTAATAAAAAGCAAAGGGTACTTTTATTTATTTATTTATTTGGATTTATTCAATTACATCTAACACATCCCGCCAAATGTTGCCAACTAAGGAAATGCTTGTGTTTCTTGGGTGGCCACCAAATCAAAAAAGTCAATTTTATTGCATATTTTTGTAAATTATCCTAAAAATTTTATTAATTTTTTTATTTAGTTGTGATGTGTAATATATTTAAAATAATATTATATATTCTGTTGGTATTATATTCCGCGCCTACAATATTCAAAATGAAATGATATAATTTCTTTAATGTAACCTTCAATGATCATTCACTAGCAATCAATCATGTCACACACAACCAACAGATTTTGCTTATTTTCAATACAGGAAATATAATAGCAAGCATATGCCAAAGGAATATATGCCTAACAGTTTATTGTTTTCTTTCTTCATCATAATTTCAATCAGAAACATATGATATATGTAAATTCTTAATAGCCACAATTACTGGAACATAAATCAACATCAACATCATCACATAATAGTAAACCAATTTAAGATTATAAAGACAATAAAAGTCTCATAATAACTAATTTAATACAACTGTATACACGACGATTCGAAGTTGAAATATTACTTAAACCAGAACAACCCTACTACCTTATTTCAACCGTAATTGTTAAAAATTCCGTATATCATTATTTTTTTTGCATTGTTTTAATCTAGAAGCTGATCTTTAAGTAAACACTTTAATTTATATATTTACTTTCAAAAAAGTAAATTTTAAAAGAACCACCATAATATACATTCACTTTCATTTTTACTCATAAAAGTATGGTTGGGTTTTGTTTTGCATGCTTGTCCTCAAACAACAGCAGATAAAAGATTATTATTTATTTAATGTTTGAAAATGAAATAACATAAATATTGCATTTGATCATTTCATAGTTTTTGCATTCATAATATTGGTGGGTAAGATTTATGATTCTGTGCTATATATTAAAACTTCAACAGTAAATATATATTTATTTTTTTCTTGTTATTGGATTATATATATATATATATATATGTATATATATATATTTGTTGTATTGAATTATTGGAGGAAATTAAAATAAATTTTAAAATAAGTTTCATACAATAAAAAATGAATTGTGTTAAATCTTTACAACCCCACAAGGGTGTTGTTTGTTAAGTTCTCTTTTTATCCATGGAAACCTATCTTGGAAGCAGGATCTGCCCTTTACATGTCAAAACAACACCTTAATTTATAGGGTCTGATGCTAGGACATTTGCTGTATCTTGCATAGCACTATAGTGATTTATATTAATTTTTTATTTTTTATAGACTCCATGTTGGCAGAAATATTTATGTTTAAAAAATAACAAAGTAAAATGGATGTGTTGAAACTTAAATCAAACATGAAATGGATCAGTTAATAAAAATAGTCTGGAATCAAAGTATAGTATTTTTAATATTCTGTCTGTTGAATAACTATTTCAAATTGTGGTATGGTTGCATTGAATTTGTTGACCTAAACACATTATCACAGTCATATATTTTTATATGAATTATATTTATTTCTTCTTCTAATTTAGCATTATCATCATCATAAGCTTGATATTTATTCCATTTTTCATCGCTCTCTAGTGTCCTGCTATGCTCTGTTTAAAAGAAAGGAGCTTCTTTGAAGCTAGTTAGCCTTTTGAAGGCTAGAAAAAGTTGATGATTTTTCCTCAAACTGTAGCACAGAATTTGCTCTGTCCATGGCTGTATTAATACTTGAAAATCTGCCTAACCTGTATTTCCACCCTCAAGCTGAGGGCACGTGATAGGTAGAAATTAACCCTTTTTAGGACCACACCACACCACAAGTGCACCATTATAGAATTTAACATAAATGCAAACATACACACAAATAGAATTTTTAAAAAAAAAGAAAGAGAAAGAAAAATTAAAATGTAAGTAGAAGAATATTGGCCTTTCATTGTACAGGTCAGGAGTTGATTTTCTGGGACCAGGAAAAGGGTACTATCATGTGAAGATGATGGAATTACACAACATTTAATAAAAAAGGGTACCATTATTTATTTATTTATTTGGATTTAGAGAATGTTTGGATGTTCGAAAACAAGAACACATCCCACCAAATGTTGTCAGCTAAGGAAATGCTTTTGTTTGTTGGGTGGCCACCAATTAGATTGCTAGAGGTCCAGCCAGGGCATAGATACATACATACATGTATTGTAAGCAAACCCCACAAAAGTGATTTCATTATTTAAAAGAACAAATGGGAATTGACCAAGTTTTGTTTCTTGTTCTTTATTGATTCATGTTCTCTCACATCACTTTCCAAAAATCATGACTAGAGGATCAGATCCTGAGACTGATACTGATACTGATACTGATACTGACAGGGTGGATATACAATGTTAGTTATTAAGACAAAGAATCCCAAACAATCTGACTGACGTGTCATTGCTGCTTTCAGTCAATTTTTTTTAGAGAGTTGAGCACTTAGAATCCTCCAAAAATGGCCCTTTTTTTAATTCTTGTCTTTTACTACATCATAATGCCATTATAAGTTTTTTCATCCTTTGGAGACAACTAGGGTCAAATAGAATCAATGTCCCTGATACCTTGTACTTTTCAAAGAAAACAAGAAAGTTATGTCACAGAAGCTTCTGCATCCTTTTCAGTAAAATATCTTCTGCAATTGGCGCTTGCCTCCCATAAAAATGCCAAGTCAAAAGTAACAGCAACATATTCATGTGATATGATAGGTCAGAAGGGATAATATCTTTTTAAAACCATGGAGTCAGATTTTGTAATTTCAAGCATACATGTAAATATCTTCATCAATTGCCTGGTTAATAGCTTCAACTTCCAAGGTGTCCAACTTCCTGTTCTTCCAGCTTATAATAAGAAAGACCTGAAAAAAGAGATGAAAAGAAGAAAAGGAAAAGAGAACACCACAAAACAATTGCAGCCACATAATGTATAAAAAGCTAAATTCAACTAATTTATGTAACAAGCACTAAAGAGCATCCACACTACTGATCCTCTGGCTCTGTAGAAGTTAATTTGAATATTCCTATTCTCCTTGGAATTTCATCAAGATATACAAGAAACAATATATACTTCCTCAAAAATGACAACAATTGGCCTTAATCCAAAACTAATAACCGGCCTGGTTACTTGAAGTCGACCTTTCCAGCATTCCATTTTGCATTACTCTTCTTGCATGCCAGTATTTCAAGTTAATAAAGAGTTAACGGTAGGCCACAAGTAACGGTATGGAATGCAGAATACAGATGAAAAGAGGATTCAGTTTCTGATAAATAGTTGAGTCATAGTGAGAGACATTGTACCCCGTCAGGTAGATTCTGAGGCATGGGAAAACCCACGACGTGCCTTTGGGGAATTGGTTTTGGAGCAGCAGAGGACGATGAGGTTCCAGATGCATCCATTTGTCCGCGAACATGAAACTTGGCAAAACGGTTTATCACAGCAAACCTTTCCAATTCCTGAAACTCTGCTCTTATGTCTACAACTGATGCTGTCTTGTCCAATCTGCATTACCAAATTGCTGTTATAAACTCCAGCTCATATAATGAACTGCCCACAAGCATCAATGATCTTAGAACTGGTACATTTGTCTATACCTTTGGAAGTCATCGTCCAGCTTCTTTGCTCTATTAATGAACTCTTCCACAACTTCCGAAAATTGCATATTGCCGCTTCTTTCAGAAATTCTAAACTTCTCAGAATTCCTGGACAAAATTGAAGTACAATATAATAAGTTTTGGGAAAAAAAAATCCCAATCAAATCACATGCCTTCTGCAATTAATGCACATAACATTGACTTTCTTTTTTTTGCTGATCATAGTTTTTTGCAACGAGTGAAGAAACACTCACATGTTATTGTCATTTACAGGCTTGAGAAGAACATTTCTCGTGCTGTAAGCAAAGCTACATGCATCCCCCATCGATAATCTAGACACAAAGTATGACATGATGTCATAGTTTGAGACAGCATCTGCTAAGAAAATGGATGCCGGCACAGGACAAAATAATTGTTGCACGAGCTGTGTTGTTAATATAAGCCTTCTCTTAGATCGGTGCATTGGCAGTAGATCCTCAAGAACTTCAACCTCATCTTCCACCTGCAAATTGAAAGAAAGGGAAATAAAATTAGTTGACAAGAAAAAAAAACTTTTAATCACTATCCTTTTAAGCAAGAAATGCACCTTCTCAATCAGCCGGTTTGTGGCTTGTGCCCAGTCTTGTTCTGCCACACTGCAAAAATAGTAAAGGTATCAAGAGAGCGAACAATAAAAGTAACTGATATCTCAATTCAGATAATAGAGAATCATAAATCCAAGGGAATGTAGGAAAAATATTAGCATCTGCAAGCCACATAAAATGGTGTAGCCCTCCTAGAATGCACTGTCTGGTCCCAGAGATGATGAAAAAGTTGACAAGAAAAAACAAATGGAAGTAATCAAATCATTCAACATTTTTAAAATTTTACTTCTCAGTCCATCCAAGTAACCAGAACTGAAATGCATTGACAAAGAGAATTCAGAACATAATGTGATATGGGAATCACCTGATACTCTGAAGCTCCCTGGAATCTTGAGTTACTTCTTTGTGCCATGGCAGAAGGTCAACTGTCATGATTTTGCGCTTCTTTGGTCTCATAATAGCCACTTGATTGGCAACTTCTGAAGGCAACATATATGGGGATGACGGCTGCTGACTTGCTACCAAGGCAGCAGCTGTACTTGGCCAAACCCTGCCACCCTGACCAGCATCAACAGCATCTGACCTTTCAAAAGTGTGCAAATTCTGAGAAGACTTTCCACGAGATAATTGCAATGCAGCAGCTGCTGCAAGTCTAGCATCAAACATTGGTGCCATCTGTCCATTTCTAAGAGCCCCATATTGTTTAAACCAGGAGTGCGCCATCTGCAGATTAACATGGCGATTCTCTGTATGATTAGATAGCACACTGCTGCTGCTAGATTGAGCATGAGAATCAATATAACCAAATCTGGCCATCTCTTGAGAAGGTCCAGATTGAAGAGCAGCTAGTGAATGAGATTTTGCAGGTAGGCCATCCCTAACCTCTGCTGCGAATCTAAGCATTTCATCATCCCCATGCGGAAAGGAATTGGGTATTGATGTTGAATTTGGCCCATCCATAGGGTGTCTGAACCTTGAAATATTTTCAGGTAATTGCTGTTCTCCCAAACCTGTAGAATGTTGAATGTCCAGAGCACTGTCTGCACCATTAATCATTGCCTGTGCCTGGTGCAGAAGGGAGTAGTTACGATGGTCATTATGTGAATGGCCAGCAGATTCAAGATTTCTTCCATAAGAAGCTTGAGCCATGCTGTTGCTATGCCTTGTATTATCAAGGTCCTGCTCCTGCTGCTGAGCACGAGACACCAACAAGCCAGGTGTAACTGCAGTTGCTTCTGAAACTGGTTCTTGCCCTTGAAATGCACCACCTGACTGAGAAGCATCAAGTATATTAGATAATATTCGTTGTTGGAGCATTTCTTTTCCTGGATGCTCTTCCCTGTGGTCAAAACCCTGTGAATTAGAAGGTGCACCAACTTCCGATGATCTATATCCACCTTTTATGGAATCACCATGCGACCCATGCGGAACCTGTGAAGGGCTTAGCATACTACTATTTATTGGATCCATGGAGGAAGGCAAATTGGACAACCTGAGAGCTTCCACACCAAAAGCTTGTCGCTGGGTTGGGACATTTCTCCATACATTGTATGGCCTTGTAGAATTATCAACCTGTTGAGATACACCTGGCATGCTTGGAGGCTGAGATTTAGACAAAGTATGATGATTGTCAGCATTGATGGGCATTGATTGAGAGGCATCCAGCGAGGAGGCTTGGTTAAAAGGTGGAAATCTGGCAGTGGCACCAGGTAAGGCTGACTGCAAAGGTTGAGAGGTAACAGGTGTATTGGATAAGGGACGCATTTGAAGCTGACTTCTAGTTTGTCCAACATTTGGTGAAAATGGTGCAAAGTTTCCCTGCATATTCAGATACGGAGAGAAGTTTGTTTGTCCAACAGTACCAGATTTATTATCCCAAAGTTCTCTTTGAGCTAGCTCATGTGAAGGAGTTGAAGACTGAAATGAAGATGGAGTTAACCAACCCTGATTTTTCTCCCCTAACTCAGGATTAACTTGTCTAGGATTCAGATTGCTTGTAGTCTGTGGTAAACCTGGAGGGTTTAGAAAACTGTTTGAATTGGTCAACCTTTGAGATGGTGGAGCCAACCTCAAACCAAAACCTTGGGAAGCGGAAGACAGAGCACGCATTTGAGCAATAGATGTATCATGTGAATCTGCTCCATGCATTTCAACCAATGGATTATACTCGGTGGACCCAAATTGTTTTATGGTGCTATTCTCCTTGGACCGGTCAACCTTGTGAAGCAGCTCAAGCATATGTTCGCTGCCATGTTTATGACAGTCAAAGATGATGTTAGACCTATACGTAAAAGTACTTGGATACATGTGTCATTTAAACATCTTCAGAGTTCAGACTCAAATAATGGAACTCTAAAACTAAATTTTGACACGTAATTAGAAAGAAGATAAAACAGAATGTGCTGAGGGCTGAAGTTATACAAGCAAAAACAGACCATAGCGACAAAAAAATTAAATAAATAAATAAAATAAGTGACAGAAGCAAGAGAGTTTAATGGTAGTTCTAAGCTTCCAATTTATAAAAAGTTTGCACACCAACTACCTTGTCTGACCAGTGACATTTGAGCCATCAGGAAGCATTGATCCATGAAAACTAGTGGATGCATTTGAGCTCTGATCACCTCTAGGAGGTGCCTCCTCTGATGCTCTGGAATTTCCTTGAAAATCAGGTAAGGATGCCTGTGAAGAAGACAAAAAATGTTATTAATTAATGGTTGGAATGAAACAAACAGAAGAAGCAGCCTTGAAAATATTGGAAGCTCCATCACCTTATCTACACCCAGTGCACTGCTAGAAATGTTACCAAAAAACTTGAACTGCTCAATATGTCCTTGCTCACGATTACTCGAGCCTCTCGAGCAATCGTTAGAATTCTCCTTTTGTTGGTATTTTTGCTGTATTTCATGTGCTTCATTAGCTCCCTCATAAGAGGTGAGTGCAACATGAGGTCCATTACTCATCTGATGTTGGATTTTTGCTATGCTCTTACTTCCCTTGTTGTCCAACGAAATATCACTTGATAATCCTTTCTGATGCTGAGAAGCACTTCGTGAGTGCTCAAACATCTGTCCAGACCATGCATTGTCCAAATGATTTATTGTTTGAACCTTTTGACCATCCTCAACAGATGATTTTTGCTGAGAGTTGTAATTCTCATCGTGAGGACCATCCTGGCAAATGTCATCTCTTTGTTCAACTAATGATTGGATTCCTGGTTGCTGAAAGCCAGGAAAGCCAGAGCTCATACTACAATCAGTAGTCATAGGAAAAGGTTTTGAACTAAAGGAGGAGGCAGCCTGCAAGGTGCTATCAGCCCAGCCCGTAGGTTGTTTCTCACTGTCCACAAAGTTTGAAATTTGATTGTCAGTTGAGTGCTCAGTGTTTTGAAAAGTCAAACCACTCCACTCTTCTTGTAACCCAGTATCACTGCTGGAAGCCTCTGCCACAGCAGACTGCATAAGTGCACTCCAACTTCCACTCTGAATAGGAGGAAATGCATAAGATGAGTCTGGATGTTCCAATGTGTTTTCCAAGCCTCCAGCAATTGTGTCAGGGCGACTTCCAAAAGCATCCCATATGTTGTCATCCATATTGTACAAAATCTTGGCTTCAATGGGGTCTAAAGGGACCAAACCCTGAGAAGCACCAGGTTTATTTGCTTGCTGCATTGCAGGCCAACCAGCTTGCTCATGTCTCCCACTAAATTCCTTCACAGATGTAGTCACCTGTGGTGTATTACCCTCCGGAAGGTTTCCCGGAAAAGCTCCACTATTTAGATCCTGAATATGAACTTGACCAAAATTATTTTTCATCTGAAGCTCCTGCTTGGAAACCAGAGCTCCTTGGGATAAGCCTACCATATCATGAACAGCAGGCTGATCCCCTATGTAGGAGTTGCCAAATCCAGATGACTGCATTATGGATTTTTGTGCTTGACCACTAGCCTTAGCAAACATATTGAGAGAATCAGGTGGTAGTCCTTGGAGGTGGGGATATTGACTCATGTTGCTTCTATTGTTAGAAATAGGAGTACCATATAAAGAAGCATCAAGCTGCTGAGAAGCAAGTCCCATGGAACGCAAAGCCTGACCTTGCTCTTGGGAGAATACAACTTTATTTGGTACTCCTTGAGGAGCGGGAGATGCACCTCGCTGCATCCAGTTCCTGAGCATTTGGGATGCATCATGAACAGGTGTTCCATTTATAAGGGGTGAAAACTGACCCCCAGTTGCCTGTCTAGAAATACCAGAAAATTGGTTTAAAGAGTTCTGCTGCCTCAAATCACCTAGCTGCTGAAGCTGCTGCTGTCTCTGAAATTCTTGCAACTGTTTGAACATCACGTGCTGCTGCAACAACTGCATGTCATTGTACCCAGGCTGCTGCATTGGGTTAATCTGAGGAGCTCCCAACTCTTGGTTTCTCGCAAACTGCTGCTGCCCTCTAAGAATGTTAATATCACTGGAAGCTTCAGTAATCTCTGACCTTTCCGAATTTGCTGTCAAGGTGGGACTGTCTGCGCACTCATTTTCATGTTGTGATTTAAGGATAGGAAAGCCTTTAGAAGTCAGAATTCTCTGGTCATAACAGGTGCTTTCAACAAAATTTCCCGGTTGGTTCTGCTTAAACTGAATATTCTGGCATCCAAGCAAAAAATCATTTGCATTCAGCGGATCATTTAATGTAAGACTTCTAAGATCTTCCGGCCTTGGAGTCAACTGCGTATAGTTTTCATTAAACGGCACATGTGACCTAGAAACATGGCCTTTTGCAGAATCTGCACAAATAAAAATAAACATGGCATGAGTTTTGACAAACATAAGATTCTTTGCTGCCATTAATAATGCAGTTTCACAAACCAAAATATCTTCTTCTCATTTCTTGACAGAGACGGGAAGGCACTTATGCTATAGCGAGAAGCAGTGAGAACTTTTAATTGATTATAATAATCCATTTGGCAGACCAGCTAAGAGAATAGCATATGCAGTGAATATCATTGATACCTAATTGCTGCAAGCTGTAGTTATTCAGATTGAAATTGGGTGGTATCCCAATTTGTGCCCGCTTTCCAACCCAATGACTGTAGTCAAGCACTGGCCAATTGCCACCACCAACTTGAGATATATGCTGTCCCCGGGAAGACTTGTCTAGCTCATATAGATTGTGGATCCCATCTTCAACTTCGTTACCAGGCATTAAAAATCAGAACACCAAATTCCTTCCAACTGATTATTTGCAATAAATAGTAGGTCTGCCCATACATAAATATATGTTTATATTTGGTCAGGCCACCCCAAATGACGCCTCAAATTGTCATCCTGCAAAAGTCCATCCCAATAAATAAAGCTCAAAAATTCTAAGAATAACAGAAAAGTAAACCAGAAAAAATTTCAACCAAAACAAAATGCTAGAACATAGATTGCTACACATTCACTAACACTTACTAAAATCACAAATCAATAGCAGCAATTCACAAGAAGCAAGGAACACAGGCAAACCCACAAAAGACTTGCACTAACACAGAAAAGTGTTACATCTAAGGTGCTTGAGACAACCCACAAGTCGCCTATTAAGTTAGTTAGGAAAGATAAAAGTAACAAAAATTGAAATCTTAAAGAAATTGAAGTTAATACTGTTAACAACCAAATGAACCAAAGAAATAAAACTAAGTTTCTTCAACTTTGAATGCTCTTCTTCATCTAATATCAAAGTGAGCACTAAAAGATAGTGCAAAATTATTAAAATTCAAAGCAACTACACACCAAGAAATTAATACTTTACCCAAAAATACATAAGGAAAGGGCAAATTAAGAACTTTCTAAACTAATCAAAAGCTCAAGAATTCAAATTAAAACAACAAAAACAAAATGCAAATTAACAAAAACACAAAGCACAATAACATCAAAGCTTCAAAACCCTAAACAAAACACCCTTCTCCCACTTCAAAACAAACCAATTCCAAGCTAATTTCACTACAATTAAGAACCCAGAAAAAAAACACTAAATTAAGACTAAAAATTACTCACCTTAACCTATAAGTGACAAAGCATAATTACCAAAAAAAAAAAAAAGCAACCCACAGAAGCTCCAAAAGAGTGTACCAAACTTTTATCAGACAGTGTATTGGTGATCTGAAGAAGCGAGAATTTAGGGTTCTTTTGAGTCACACACACAAAGAGAAAGGGAAGAAAACAAAGAAACGAAAACGGCTTGCCGTTTTATATAACAATACACTGACTGATCAGTTAATTTTTCTTTTTTTCCAAAAACCGCAAAATTCGCTGCGTATGTAAATTGTTTATATAATTACACTAAAAAAAAAACCAAAAATTCGTCGATAAAAAGCTTATCTTTTCTCTCTCTAAAACCAGTAGTGAGAGAAAATTTTTGCAAATTTCGGACAAAAATACTAGAAGAGGAGGAGCAGAGAGAAGTAGAAAGAAGAAGAAGAAGCAGCGATCAAATGGATGGATAGATGGAGAGATACAGTTACTGTCCTAAAAGAATTATTATTATTATTATTATTTTCAATAAAAATTAAAAAATTTAAATAATTAAATTGGTCTGAGGTTTGGAAACCGAGGCTGAGGTTTGGAATGAGGCTTGGTTAGAGATTAGTTTAAGGAATACATCGAGTGTAGGTGTTTGTTGGTGTTTGAACCGTTGGATGGAGATATTTAGAGAGTTGAAAGCGGAAGATCTAACGATGGAGAATGGATTTTAAGAGTGGGTGGGTGTACTGTGTCTGTGAAGTTGCTGGAAAAAATAAAAAATTGAAAAAAAAAAGGATATGCTGATTTCACGCGCTTTTTTGTCATGCGTGGATTCGCTTGCCTTTTTTTCCATTTTTGTTTTTCTTCATTTTTTTTATTTAATTCATTTCATCAACTAAATTTGTGACGAATATAAATAAGATTATTTTAAAATATATATTATTTTTTAAATAGTTAAATTTAAATATAAATCGCTTATATTATTCATTATTTTTTTATTTTATATCTAGTTTTGAAATAAATCAATTTTTCTGTTAAATTAAATTTTTTTTAAGAAAAAAAAAAGGCAAAAAAATTTTCATCCAATTTTTTAAAAATATACTATCTTTATAATATATATAGTTCCCCGCCGCCGCGTATTACAGCTGAAGAAAAGGAGGTGAACATGGAATTTTTTTTTTTTAATTCTCTTCTGTTTGAGATTTCAGGGCTGGGACGAAATAAATTTCGTTGGGCTTAGAACCCAATACATCTTTAGGCCCAAACTCAAATTTTCATTCCATTATAATTTTTCTATAGATTTTAAAATCATTATGCAAATATATTAGTGTAACCAAGTCGAGTCGACTTTTGATTAGTTTGGGTTTAATTTGTTTATAATCGAACTAAATTTGTTATGTCACTCGGTGTTTACAAGCTGTTCGCGAGTTTAATCGAACTTAAAGAAATTTTAAAAAGTACAAACTATAAATTAAAATTATATATTAAAAAATTAAAAATAAATTATTTATTAAATAAATTATACTACATTTAATAGAAATTATGATTTTATTCCAAAAATATATTTTCTTAAAATATTTTAATAATAAGAATTTATACATTATATATCTAAAATTAAATTATTAAACATTAAAATTATAAGCTATCTCTAGAGTTTATATTCAAACTTGTTTGCAAATTTTACGAGCCGAGCTTTATATAGTTTAAATTTGACTTATTTATTAAATAGGCTTTAATATATTAATTTAAATGAGTTTTTATCAAGTCAAATAACAAGTTATTCGGGAACAGTTTAGCTAGTTTATAGTCCCAGTTATCATATCCCCAAGCATGTATATATATAACAAAATCCTAATTATTGTAATTATTAAATTGAAAATATGTTATTGAAGGAATGGTCGAACGATAACTTTTTTACAAAAATATTTTGAGATGCAAAATTTGAATTTTGATCCTGTTGATTTGTGAAATTATTTATATCCAAATTGAAAGAGGAGAATTTCACCTAATTAATAAATAAAAAATAACATAATAATAATAATAATAATAATAATAATAATATATCTAGACTTATGTGGTTGAATATTTTCATTTTCCGTAATTATTAATCTCAAACTAATTAACTAATTGTTTTCTTCAAAAAAAAAAACTAATTAACTAATCGGAAAAAAATTGAATAGCAAAATGAAAAAATATTTTTATGAT
>CATIWM010210394.1:0-16387 GCA_949671775.1 Mallotus repandus | reverse complement strand
TTAAATTATTAAATATTTAATAATTTAATATTTGAGGTTGTTAGATTATTCTTTTTTTTTTAATTTTGGTTTTTTATATTAAATTCCGTTGTCATATATCATTTTTACAATAAAATCATTCTATATTTTACAATTTCATATATTTGATATATTTGATATATCAATATAAGGCTTCCTTTTTTTTTTTTTACGAATTTTATATAATTTCTTTAATCATTTTTTACTTAATTATAAATTTAAAATATTCTTATAACTTTTTCTTCTATCAAAATTAGTAAATCACATGATAATAAAACATTGAAAGAAGACCGAGGGACTACAATGCGATAACAGGAAGTTTTTTCTTGTGATGTCAACTTCTGTTGTGCTTATTCACTTCTTATTGGCGATGCAAAGAAACAAGAGAATGTTTTTTCTATTATTTTCCGTGGCTTCTGTACTTACAGTCATTGCCACAAATATTGATGGTGGTGGCATAAGTCACAGCTACATATCTGGTGTTGCCAAATACTTCAAGTTACAGAAGCATTACTTTTTTTTTTTAACAACCATAATATATTGAAGCAAAGGGATTACAAGCTTTGGTCCTTTTGCAATAGACTCAGAAGGAAAGGATGAACATTAAAATTGTTCCTATTAAACACTAAAGTTGAAGCATTCCTTGACAGCCAATCAGTCACTTGACTAAATTACCAAAGAATATATTTGAAACTTATGTAGGGATTCATTTTCTTTAACACCTGAATATCTTCTAGTATGGCCCTCAGGGGCCTCCACCTTCATTGGAGCATTACTTAGGTGATTGGTGGCATTTTCTTTGTTATATTGATTTGTATATAGTGACCATCTCTTCCCCTCTCTCAAGTTAAAAGCTTGATATGGATTGATTTGAAAAAGAACATGATAATTTTTTTTAGAAAAAATTGTTTTATTCCAAATACAAAGGTAAAATAATAAAAAAGAATGGGGACCAAAAGAAAATTTATTGTGGCTGTGATGTCACGGACAGCCATATATAACTTAAACTTTTGAAAAAAGCTTCAAGTGACTTCAAATCACTAAATTAAAGTTCATTATTTTTAAATGCAAAATTTAAATGATTCGAACTTTTATTTTTACTGCAGTATTTCATTATCATTAATATGAAAAAACCTTCCTAGGATGTAAAGTGTCTGTTAAGGATGGGTGAAATTTTATAACTTTTTGATGCATTTAAAACCTAAAAATTATAAGCTTAATATTTTATAAGTAGTACTGGAATTGAAATAGAAAACATTTTTGGAGATTAAAAACTACAAAAGGGCAATAATAAGCGACAAAGACTAAAATTGACGAGTCGTTTCTTCCGGCAGCATGCATTTCTTGCAGCTACAGGTGCGACAGTTCTTTTCCTTAGTAGCAATATTAAAGTTCAACACGACTGGCATTTGTTCTTTTCAAATCCTCACTTCAATTCAGTCGCACCACCGTCCTGTCCTCGTTTTATTATAAACAATTGAATGGTTCAAACATCGTAGTTTTGATACCTTTGTTTACTTGATGATGTGCAGGGAACATGAAAAACGTTTAAAAATTGTATAAACAAAAGTGATTATGTTTTTGAAGTATTTAACTTTTCTTGAAAGGCACAGAAATTCTTCTAAAATTTCTTTTAACAACTACAAATAAAGCATAACAAGTCATGTTTTCTGCTTTATAAATTCTTAGTTTTGAGAGTAATGATATTATACAACAAACACTTGATTAGTATCTTAATTCCTCTTCTTCTGTTTTTACCAAGCCTATTTCTCTTTAGGTACCATGGCTTCTGGTTCATTCAGTCTCCCTTCACAATGGGCATATGATGTTTCATGTTCATAGTTCTGAAAGAAACCTCAGGGATGTCAGGACTTGTTTTATGGAATTTCAAGTAAGGTAACTTTCTTTAATCTTTACTTAATTCTGTTAAAGCCAAATGTCCCTTAAGCTCATCCTTTAGCCAAATATCCCTTAGAGCTTACATAAGGACAAAAGCCTCTTAAACTAAATATCTCATAAGCTAATGAAACGGCCAAGACATATGCCTATAAATAGGCATTGTTGGACGTGGTGATATAGAAGCAACATACAAGCCCAAGTAGTAATTGAGAGCAAATTATCAAAGTTGAGTGGTTGTGGGTGAGTGATGTGTGAGCAAGTGAGTAATCTCCTTGTGAGGAATATATATAGAGAGTGGGTTATCTTCTATATTAAGAGAGAATTTTATGGTATTCTCCTTAGGGTCTAGAGAGATATATTTTGTAACTCCTATTATTTTTATAGTGAAATTCTTCTAGTCTTGCCCATGGTTTTTCCCCAATTTGTTTAGAGTTTTTCACATAAAATTTGTGTGTTCACTTTCTCGTCGCTATTGTCGGGTTTAGTTGTCTTAAATTAGTGTGCTATTAAAATTACTTGTCCTGGTAAAATTTTGTCTAAGGAGTGTGGTTTTAAGTGGGACCATTGTGACCTCACCACTCTTTTCTGGGAACTTACGTTGGGCTGATTTTTAGTGCAATCGTTTAGACTCTAATCACTAGTGTAATAGTTCTGTTCCATACTTTTCTTCAATTTATTATTTCAATTATTTTAGCTACAATTTGCTACATAATATTCATAGTCTGATTCTCAATATTTACAACAAGTGGTATCAGAGCATCTGATTCGTGAATCATAATAGAAGCAATGACGACAAAATATGAGATTGAAAAATTTAATAGGAGAAATTTCTCACTGTGGAAATTGAAGATGAAGACAATATTGAGAAAAGATAATTGCCTAGCGACTATCAGCAGAAGGCTGGGCGAACTGACAGATGATAATAAATGGAATGAGATGGACGAGAATGCGGCTACAAATTTTCATCTAGCATTAGCAAATGAGACACTGTCAAGTGTAGAAGAAGAGAAAATTACAAAGGAGATTTGGGATCAGATCACTAGACTCTGTGAGACCAAGTCAATCCACAACAAAATTTTCCTTAAGAGGAAGCTTTACACTCTTCGAATGGCAGAATCTACTTTTGTGATGGAGCACATAAATACTTTGAATACTTTATTTTCTCAACTCACATTATTAGGATATAAAGTAGAGGTAAATGAACGTGTTGAACTTCTACTTCAAAGTCTGCTTGATTCGTATGATCAACTCATCATCAACCTAACAAATAATCTTCTCATAAATTATCTAGTCTTAGATGAGATTACAGTTGTTGTCATGGAAGAAGAAAGCAGACATAAAAATAAGGAAGAAAAGATAGTGAATTCGCAACGAGCGGAGGCTTTAGTGGTGATGAGAGGGAGATTAACGAAACCTGGCTCTAGTGGGAGGCAAAGACAAGGCAAATCAAAATAAAAAAGTAAGAAGAATTTTAAGTGCTACAATTGTGGCAAAAAGGGTCACTTGAAAAAGGATTGTTAAAATCTAAAAGATTCCAAACCTTAAGGAAATGTTGCAAGTATATCAAATGATGGCTTCGCTCTATGCAATAAAGCGACGATGACTGCCACATACAAAAAGAAATTTTTTAATGTGTGGATTCTTGACACAGTAGCTACCTGGCATATGATCGGTTGAAGAGGATGGTTTTCTCATTCTGAACCTATCTCAAAAGAACCTGTGCACACAATTAATGATTGTCCTTTGCAGATCATCAGTATTGGAACCATCAATATTAAAGATGTATGATGGCACAATTTGCACAATTCAACATGTGTGGCATGTTGAGGGCTCAAAAGAAAAATCTACTGTCCATTGGAGTAATAGATGATCTCAGGTGTAGGGTTCAAATAGAAAATGGACTTATGAAAATAATTCGAGGTGCACTCTTACTAATGAAGGCACAAAAGATAGTTGTAGATTTATATTTTCTGCTGGGAGAGAATTTCCAAGAGGTAGAAGCATGTATTGCTTTAGAAGATTCAAGTGAAAAATCTACAATGGCGTGGCACTGCAAACTTGGCCATATGTCAAAACAAGGAATGAAAATTCTAGCCGAGCATAAGCTAATTCCTGGTCTCACAAAGGTATCCTTACCCTTTTAAAAGCATTATGTTACAAGCAAGCAGTACCATGTGAAGTTAAACACATATAATTCTAGAAGCAAAATTATTCTAGAATTGGTTCACTCTGATGTGTGGCAAGCACCAGTACTGTCCCTGGGAGGAGCGAAATACTTTGTGTCCTTTATTGATGACTACTATAGGAGATGTTGGGTGTATCATGTCAAGAGCAAAGCTGATGTGTTTGAAGTCTTCAAAGTATTCAAAGCATGGGTGGAACTTGATTATGGAAATAAGATCAAGTGTATGAGGACAGATAATGGAGAAGAATATACCAGTGATGAATTTGACAAATTCTACAAGCATGAAGCCATCAAAAGGTAGTTCACCATAGCATACGCTCCTCAACAGAATGGAGTGGCAGAGCAGATGAAAAAAACCCTATTGAAAAGAACAAGGGCAATATTGGGAGCTGCAGGTCTAGAAAAGTCATTCTGGGCAGAAGCAGTCAACACCGCCTGTTATATAATGAAAGGTCACCATCAACTGCAATTGAGTTGAAGACACCTATGCAGATATGGACTGGTAAGCCTATTGATTATTAAAACCTCCATATCTTTAGAAGCCCTGCATACGTGATGTATAATGCCCAAAACTATAAAAGTGGATCCAAAATCCAGAAAATGCATATTCTTAGGATATGCAGTAGGAGTTAAGGGGTATCGCTTATAGGATCCCACTGCCCATAAGGTCATCATCAATAGAGATGTGATATTTGTGGAAGATAAGATGCAAGAAAAATGTGACAGTAGCACATCAAAAGACAATTCCGAGACTACAATAATATAGATGGAACAAAAGGATTCTTTTGAAGTAGCATTAGAAAATGAAGAACAAAAACTAGTTTAGTCTAAAGAAACTAGAGTTCGACAATCAACTCGTGGTAGAAAAGCACCAGCTTGGCATTCTGATTATATTATGGAGAGTAATGTTGTATACTGCTTTCTAACAGAGGATGGAGAGCCATTAACTATTTAAAAAGCAATGGAGAGTCCAAAAGCATCTCAGTGGATGGTATCAATGCAGGAAGAAATGGAAGCTCTAAATAAGAATCAGACTTGGAAACTTGTGCCTTTACCACAAGGGAGGAAGCCAATGGAAAAAAAATGGGTCTACAAGATCAAGCGTAACAGTGATGATTAAGTGGAGCGGTATCGTGCAAGATTGGTGGTGCTAGGGTATGCTGAGAAAGAAGGCATTGACTTTAATGAAATCTTTTCCGCTATGGTTTAACTTACAATAGTTCGAGTGGTCCCGGATATATGTGCTACAGTTAATTTACATCTAGAGTAATTAGATGTGAAAACTGGTTTTCTTCATGGAAATCTTGAAAAAGAGATTTATATGCTCCAACAAGAAGGTTTTGAAGAACAAGAAAAAGAGAACTTGGTTTGTAGGTTGAACAAATCTCTGTATGGCTTAAAACAGGTGCCGAGGTATTGGTATAAGAGGTTTGATTATTTTATTATGAGCCTTGAATACAACAGACTTAATGCAGATCCTTGTGTATATTTCAAGAGGGCTAGTGAAAATGACTTTGTCATTCTGCTGTTGTTTGTTGATGCCATGTTGGTAGTAGGCCCCAACAAAGATTACATCAAAGAATTAAAGGCAAAATTGGCTAGGGAATTTGAGATGAAGGACTTATTACCGGCAAACAAGATTCTAGGGATGAAAATTCACCAAGACAGAAATAATAGGAAGATTTGGCTACTCCAAAAAAACTACTTGAAGAAAGTCTTACGGAAATTCAATATGCAAGATTGTATGCCAATTTCAACCCCACTTCCTACTAATTTCAAGTTATCATCTAGTATGAGTCCTAGCAATGCAGTGGAGAGGATGGAAATGTCTTAAGTACTATATGCATCAGCAGTTAGAAGTTTGATATTCACTATGATATGTACAAGACCAGACATTGCACATGCAATGGGAGTGGTTAGTCGGTATCAAGCGAATCCTAGTAGAGAGCATTAGAACACTATAAATAGGATCCTAAGATATATCAAAGGAACCTCAGATGTTGCATTATGTTACGGAGGATCAAACTTTATCGTCAAAGGATATGTCGACTCAGATTATGCAGGTGATTTGGATAAAAGTAAATCCACGACAAGTTATGTGTTTATACTTGCTGGCAGTGCTGTAAGTTGGGTATTACAATCAATTATGGCTACATCAACAACAAAAACAGAATATGTGGTAGTTACACAAGCTAGTAAAGAAGCAGTTTGGTTGAAGATGGTAATGGAAGAACTCAGGCACAAACAAGAGAAAGTTTCTTTGTTTAGTGACAGTCAGAGTGCCTTGCATCTTGAAAAAAAATCTAGCCTTTCATTCAAAGTCAAAACACATTCGAGTTCAGTACCACTTTGTTCGAGAGAAAGTGGAAAAAAGAACTGTCGATTTGCAGAAAATTTATACCAAAGATAACCTAGTAGATTTCTTAACAAGAACTATCAACAATGATAAGTTTATTTGATGTCGATCCTCGTGTGGCTTGACGAAAACGTAAGTAACATGAAAAGGCAAGATAGAAAGAATGGTGTGAAGACATGATTGATCCTCAATCAAATCTTCAAGTGGGAGATTGTTAAAGCCAAATGTCCCTTAAGCTCATCCTTAAGCCAAATGTCCATTGAGCTTACATAAGGACGAAAGCCTCTTAAGCTAAATGTCCCTTAAGCTAATGAAAGTGCCAAGACATATGCCTATAAATAGGCATTGTTGGACGTGGTGATATACAAGCAACATGCAAGCTTAAGTAGTAATTGAGAGCAAATTATCAAAATTGAGTGGTTGTGGGTGAGTGCTGTGTGAGCAAGTGAGTAATCTCCTTGTGAGAAAAATATATAGAGAGTGGGTTATCTTCTATATTAAAAGAGAATTTTATGGTATTCTCCTTGGGGGTATAGAGAGAAATATTTTATAACTTTTATTATTTTTATAGTGAAATTCTTCTAGTCTTGCCCGTGGTTTTTCCCCGATTTGTTTCGAGTTTTCACCATAAAATTTATGAGTTCACTCTCTCGTAGCTATTGTCAGGTTTAGTTGTCTTCAATTATTGTGCTATTAAAATTACTTATTCCGGTAAAATTCTATCTAAGGAGTGTGGTTTTCAAGTGGGACCATTGTGACCCACCACTCTTTCCTGAAAATTTACCTTGGGGTGATTTTTACTACAATCGTCTAAACTCTAATCTTTTGTGCAATAATTTTGTTTCATACTTTTTTTCAATTTATTATTTCAATTATTTTAACTGTAATTTGCTCTATAATATTCACAATTTGATCCTCATTTTTTACAACAAATTCTTAACGTTTGGAGAGTGCAAAGAGAAAGTTGTATGGAATCTAAAAGAAAAGCACAGAACAAAAATCAATAATACATAGCATGTATAGAGTTTGCAACTATTGCATGGTCAACTAAAGTAAGTCAACTATTGTGGTATGCCAACGTCGACATTGCTGCTTCTGGTTGGACAGTTCTTTTCCTTGGTATTTCGTTTGTTCTCTTCAAATCCCCACTTCAATTCAGTCTCACAACCGTCTGCACAGCTCATTTGCGACTGGGCAACGTTGAGTACATTTTCATTTTAACCCAAAAGCCCACTTTGTTCAATTATTCTGCTGTGTTCTGCAAAAGGTTTGTCATAACGTATTCTATATGTTTGATGAAATTCCTCAACAAGCCTATTCGCTTTACCATCATTTCCCTCTTGTTTCCGTTTCTCGAAAATTTACAAAATAATTTGATCGGATAGAAATTGAAATTTGCGAAATAAATAAGTTGAGTTTCTAAAAATATATATATTTTTAGTAAGGTTAAGAATATATTGTATCATACCACTGACTACATCATAATATTTTTGTATCATCTATCATTCAAAGTTGGTAATAGTTTTTATTTTTTTTATTTAAAGAAAATTTCTTTTCATTAATTTAATAGAGATTGAATGGAACATATAGCATGTTCATTCTCTTGTCATTTATAATTTAGTAAATTTTTATTAATATTAGTGAATGGTGGTTTTGAAAACTCAATCTTAAAATTTTCCCAATTCTTATAATTTGCATGATTTTAATATCTTTATTTGATGGGAAAGGGAATTAGATATGTAAAAAATGGACACCGATACCGCAGTGGGTTGTAAGATAATCATCTCCTAAGCTTTTCCACTGAAACAAAATGGACACCGATACCGCAGTGGGTTGTAATATTGCGGTCCGCTACACGATAAAAAATTTTTCTGTACAATTTTTATTTTGCCCCCTAAACTTTATCTTTTTTGAAATTTTAATTTTTTGATAATTAATTAAAATGATGAAATTTAAAATTTAAAATAAATTGGATGAACTTGTCGTATAATGATTTAAACATTTATAACTTATAACATATTTATTTATTTTATATTGTAAATATAAAAATAAATAAGTTGTAAAATGGTAAAATGTCACAATCACCTATGCACTATTCATGTAGTTTGTTGCAACATTAATTTTTATGGGCATTTTGCCATTTTGTGGTGAAAAGGAAAATATATTCCTATTTTATGGTGGTTTTTAAAATAATTTTCGATTTGTGGTGAAAAAATAAAAAAAGTAATTCCGCTATTAAAATTAGCGGAAATGATGCAAGATAAAGTAAATCCGCCATTGAGTTTATTTTTAAAAAAAATAAATAAAGAAATCCACCAATAATAATGACGGAATTTCTAGAGTGTGGTAAAAGTTTGCCAGTTTAACGGGCGGACTTCATCATTTATATATAAAAAGAAAATTTCATTGGTCACACTGGCGGAGTTCTCTTGTTATTAAAATTCACTTGTGTACAATTAATTATTGTATTTGTCCGTGTGGTTTATTATTTTTACATATAGTCATTAATAATAATAATAATAATAATATTATTATTATTATTATTAAAATTTAAATTATTATTATTTATACCAGAATCTACTTGAACTTGATTGACATTTTCAAAATTTGAGATTGATCAAATAACTTTTATACTAGAGTTAGACTAGACTCAACTTGGTTAATTATTTATAATTTTTTTAAATATATATATATATTTTTAAATATTTGAACTCAACTTATTTAATAAGATATTTTTATTATTATATTAAAATAAAAATATAAAATAGTAAACATGTACAAATTAGATTAGACTGATTAAGGTTGCGAGTCTATTAAGTTTAATATTAAAGAATTCGAACTTGACTTGACATTCTACCCAACTAACTTGAACTCGAGCTCAACTCAATTATTATCGAGTCTATTTTGAATATTTTACAAATAAATAAATAATATTATTTTAATTTTAAATACTATTATAATTATGATTATTTTAATTTCATCAACTTTGCCACTCAAAGTATAATTACTATTATAGAAAATATATATATATTTCATTACTATTATAGAAATTTTTTTTAAATAAAATTACATTTAACAAAAAAATACTATTATTTTATTACTTTTGCCAATTTTTTATTCTATATATATTACCAAAGAATACCTATTTTTTATTGTCACTTCATTATTTCATTGCCAATTTTTTATTCTATAAAAAACAAGATTAAAAAAAATGGGTGAAGCATTTTTGGCCAATAATGTGACTTGGAAATGGCCAACTTGGACTCTGCAACTTGAAAATTATTTAAAAAAAGAAATTCAGTGACTCCGCCATTTTGATATGTGTAGATATATATATATATATATCATTACCAACTCCGCAATTTTCAACTGCGGAGGAGTTGTGTAAAAAAAATAATTAATTAACTTTGCCAGTTGAGATGACAGTTATACACATGCCACATCATCAAAAATCACCATAAATAGATAATTACTTTTTTTTTAACCATAAATTTGAATTTTTTTTCAAAAGCACCATTTTTGAAAAAAAAAAATCAAATAATCTTCTGGTGAGCTTTTCCACTAAAAAATCAATGAATGAACCTTCCCAACTAGGACAAAGAAATTTCTTGGAATCTTTCTTGCAATCACTACTAATAATGCATGACAAGTCAAAATTTCTTGTCACAAAATAATGATATTATACCTTAGATAATAGAGTAGATTGGCCTTTTCTTTTCCTTGGATGGTCCATCCTCCATTATTACACAGAAAAATAGCATATAAGCCTTAGCTACTATGGCTTCCACATCCTTCTCCAACCCTCAGTTGAAAGATGATGTGTTCCTTAGTTTTAAAAGTCCAGACACCCGCAATGGTTTTGTTAGTCATCTCTTTAAGGCTTTACAGGAAGAAAAAGTTAATACTTTCATGGATGATAATCTTGATGGAGAAAAAAAGATCTCAGATACCCTGTTGCAAACAATCGAAGAATCTTATGTTTCAGTTGTTATTTTTTCAAGAAACTATGCTCATTCACCATGGTGCTTGGATGAGCTTGTGAAAATATATCTCTGCAATGAAGAGACTGAGCAAATAGTACTACCAATCTTTTACAAAATAGATCCAAGTGATGTGCAAGAGTTGATAGGGAGTTGCAAGGATGCACTTATCAACCATTAAAATGAATTCAAGGATAGGTTAGTCAAAGTGGAAAATTAGAGCCATGCCTTGAGGAAAATAACAGGGATGGCAGGATTTGTTTCATGGGATATCAAGTAAGTTATCTTAATTTGATTACTTTCTCAATTGTCTCATGGGTTAAAAGTTTAATATGTTAATTAATTCTTCTCTTTATATGTAAATTAGGCCTGAATCTAAACTAGTTGAAGAAATTATCAAACATATTTTAAAGAAGTTAAAAATTATGCTTTTTTATAATCCTTATATTAATGATGGCCTAGTTAGAATTGAGTCATATATCAAGGATATTCAATCGTTGTCATGCAATGAATCAATAGATGTGCTCATTTTAGGGATTTGGGGAATGCCTGGTATAGGCAAAACAACAGTTGTTAGTAAAATATTTGACCTAATCACTTCTCAATTTGAAAGCCAATGCTTTGTTGCAAATGTGAGAGAAAAACTAGAAAAACACACATTGGATTGTTTACAAGATGAAATACTTTCCAAATTATTACGAAGTAATGATTCAAAAAATGTTGGCATCCCTGTCAAGTTCTCTTCTTCGATCAGGAGACAACTTGTGTGAGAGAAAGTTCTCCTAATTCTCGATGATGTCAATAATTCTGAGCAAATAGAATTTCTAGTAGGAGCTACTGATAATTTTGGTCCGGGGAGTAAAATTATTATCACAAGCGGAGATAAACAAATTCTCAATGGTGGAGGTGCTGTGATTTTTAAAGTTAAGGCACTAAATAATCATGAAGCTCTTTAACTCTTTAGCTTGCATGCTTTTAGACAAAATCCTCCAACAGAAGTATACATGAAGTTGGCAAAAAGAGCAATACAGTATGCTCAAGGCATCCCATTAGTCTTTAAAGTTTTGTGCTCTAATTTGTACAATACAATTGTTGAAGAATGGGAAGATGAGTTGAAAAAGCTTGAGAGTGTATCTGACAAAAAAATTGAGAAGGTATTGAGAATAAGTTATGAATATTTGGATTATAATGAAAAACAAATATTTCTTGATATTGCCTGTTTCTTCAAATGGGAGGATAAAGCTTATGTTGAAAGTGTACTCAACAGTTGCAGTCTTTATGCCAGAATTGGAATCAGTCGTCTGCTTGATAAGTCTCTCATCACTATAAATGGGAAAGGGAAGGTGGGAATGCATGATTTGATACAACAAATGGGCAAAGATATTTTTCACAAAGAATGCATTAATAATCCTAAAAAACGCAGCAGGTTGTGGATCCCTCAAGACATCTACTATGTGTTGACAAAAGATTTGATAAGATCCAAATTCTTTGCTCTAATCTCTTAAGATTTATAACAGTTTATACCTATTAACTATTATTTTTCTTTGTTAGGGAGAAGTTTCAGTTCAAAGCATTTGTGAAGATGAGTCAACTTAGATTGCTTGAATTCTACAGTTCTTATTACCCAAAAAACTTTTCTCAATATCAGTACAACAAAATTTATGAGTGCTACATTAGAAAAAGCAATGTCCACATGTCCAAAGGCTTCAGCTTCTTACCAGATGAGCTGAGATACCTATACTGGTTTCAATATCCTTCAAAATCCTTGCCATTGAATTTTTGTCCAGACAATCTTGTTCAGCTTCATCTAGTTCATAGTCAAGTTCAACAACTCTGCAATGATGATCAAGTATGTTTTTCCATGACTATAAAATGGTAGGATATGTTAATAATGTCTGGATGTTTTACTTTGTGATTTATGTCTGCAGTGCCTGGAAAATTTGAAAGTTTGGGACCTCAACGACTCTGTGAATCTAATCAACATACTTGACTTGTCTAAACTACCAAAACTTGAGGTTTTATATTTGAGAAACTACAAGAATTTGGGTGAAATTTGCTCATCCATTTGTTATATCAGCAAGCTCTCATATATGGATCTTGGAAATTGCAATAATCTCAGCAGTCTTTTAAGAGTCAGTGATTGTAGAAATCTTGATTTTTTTGTCTCCAAGGTTTTTAAAAAATTATAGAGTTTCCAGAAGTTTCACAAAATATAAGACATCTTATTTTAAATGGAACTGCAATACAACAAGTGCCCTCATCAATTAGGCATCGGCCTCTACTGACTAAATTGTTATTGGAATCATGCACTAGGCTAGAGAATCTTCCAAGCAGTATTGCTCAGTTAAAATGTCTCAGAGATCTTGATCTTGGGAAGAGCTCAAAACTAATAATCTTCCGAAGGACATTTGTAAGTTGAGGTCTCTTTCACGTCTTAATATAAGAAATTGTCTAACTCTGAAAGGGTTACCTAAGAACTTAGGGAATTTGGAATCTCTGGAGAGGCTTTATACAGATAAAAGTGAAATTAATGAGCTACTAACCTCCATCAATTGATTGAGAAAGCTTAAGACTTTAACTTGTTATGGGTGCAAAGGATTGAAACTGCCCCCTATAATGGTTGGTTTGTCATCTCTAGATATGGCTAATTTTGAGGATTATGGCATGACAAAGATTTCCACTGGTATTAGCACTTTAGTTTCATTAAGTGAATTATGTTCAGGAGGAAATAATTTTGAGATGCTACCTACCAGCATAAAAGTACTTCTTAAGTTGCTCCTACTTAGTTTAAGGAATTGTAGAAGACTTGTATGTTTACCTGATCTTCCAAATGCTCTAGAAATTTTAGAGGTGAAAAATTGTGCATCTTTGAAATCATTATCAATATGTTTTATCACACAAGAAAATATATTATGGTTTCTTGATGTTAGTAATTGTGTGAATTTGGATGATTTGCTGCTGAATCTTAAAAGTTCATAGATGATTTGAACATATGTCACATGTGAAATGTTGCTTAGAGAACGACACTTTAATATCCAAGGAAAATGTTTATACATTTTCTATTGTTGAAGTTCCATGAAGCATGAGGAATCAAGATAATAGTGGATCTGCTTTTTAGTTCTCATTGAGATTAGATCCAAATAACAACACTATGGTTCTTGCCTTGTGTGCTATTATTGCATTTGATGATGCAGCTATATGGCCGAGTCTGGACAAACCCTCACTTTCAAATCCATAAGTCCTAATGATTTTGGTAGCACAATATAGGAGCGTGGGAAATCAAGTGCAAATTTCATGAAATATAAATAAAGTTTTAGTAAGGCTTCATTTCAATTCTTTATTGAAACAGGTGAAAGGTCTAGTGCAGTGGTAATCAAGTGTGGAGTTCATTCGTTATCTGACAATGTTGCATTCAAAACCTGCAAGTGTATAGATCGTGAATTGCAATATAAAGAATATCATTCCTTCGAGGATTGTATATTTACTACTAATATTTTTACTTATTATCTTAGCTAGCAAATTGAACAAAAGTAATTTAACAATTAAAATATAAATCTAGCAAATTAAACTAAGAAGAAAATCAGGTGAATAAAACTTAGAGCTTAGGTCTAGTTTCACTATTGCAATCCAATCATGAACATTTAATCAACAAACACATCGATCTCAGTTAAGTGTAATTGTTCTATAATACTTAAAGACTCTCTCGAGCTCAATTAAGTTTGTTAAGATTAAAGTTTAACCTACTCTTGTGATTAAGAAATTAATCACAACTCATTAAGTTTTGTAACAATTATTTTATCCCTGAAGAACTCGCTTACTCTTGTGGTCGAGTGATATAAGTCCTATTAGTTTTAAGCTGATAAATTCACCTAACTCTTGTTGGTTGATTTACCCATAAACATGCAAACAAACTATCAAATAATGAAAGCATAAATTAAGCATAACTTATAGAATTAACTGAAACTCAGTTTAATAAAATAAAAATTTGATTTCAATCACATCATTGAATAGTTACTCCTAACCAAAACCCTAAAAGGAGTTTAGCCACAAATAATTGTGGCAACAATCACAAACATAAATAAGAGAATAAAGATGAAGAAGAAGAATTAATAAAACTCATAGGTCTTGCGCAAAATCTTCTTCAATCTTTGTCAGAGAACTTGTTTGTGCCTTCAAGAGTGTGTATGAATCTCCCCATAAGTCCTCTTAATGTCCCTTTATATAGGAAAAACTTGATAGAAACTTATTTGTTCTTGAATTCCTAAGTCCTATTTAAAAAGGAAATCTTCTTTTGTTTGACACGGCCTAGACATTGTCGTGTCTCTACTTGTGCTGATTACTTCTTTCCCAGTTCAAAGGTGGTTGTCTTTAATTTCATTCATCCAGATTGTAACACAGTTTAGTGCACCATCGTACTTCAGCCGCATTGGATTCTCGTACATTGTTCCAGTAGCGAACACAGTCTAGCATATGACTATGCATACCCTGTGTCACATCTTCTTTGCATTCCAACATCAAACACAGCCTCCAGCATGGCCATGCTCAAGTCGTGCTTCCTTTAACTTCTTTTTCAGTGCATGGCACGGGCACAAGCATGCTCATGCCACGGCCATGTCACTTAATCCTTGGCTGTTTTAGAATTCTTTGCTAAATTTCCTATAAAAAGGGAAACATGAATTAGTACTTGAATAAAATTCCTAATTGGACTAAAATCATGCTAAAAATAAGTGAAACCTAAATAAAACTCTAAACTAAAATAATTCCTAATTAAACCCAAACTCTACCAAAATTAAACTAATCAATCATTCAAAACTCATTAAAAATTAACTTAAATATATTTAAAATTTACACACAATAAATTTTTCCACATTAAAGCTTTGCTTGTCCTCAAGCAAAAATCAAATTTGAAATTTAAAAATAAGCTCAACTAAAACCAAAGACTTATATCTTCTAAGATATGCAAATCAATAATGTCGAGACTGAAAATACATGGTATATGAACAATTTACTAATCATAACCCAAGCACTTAACTCTTTGAAATCCAATGAATACAACTCTGGAAGAAGAGCATTAAAGCTTATAATTCCTTTGGAAAAAAATCCTTTTATTGGTTGTGAACACGTTTTACGCTCCATTTAACAACAACTTTTTTCTTTTCTTTTCTTTTTACATTAGTGAGTGTGTTTTACACCCCATCTAATCCATTTTTTCCTCTTTTTTTTCTTTTGCTAAAAAACGAGCGCGTTTTACACTCCATCTTGCTTTGAGTTTTTGCAAAACAAAAATTAGGCAAGGGTGTTTTACACTCCATCCTACTTATTTTTTCTCTTTTTTTTCTAATTATAAACCATCATGCATTCACTTCCAAAATCATGCTTAAATTCTATCACCAAGTTTATGATTAGGTTACAAAAACTAAAATGTTCATACATAATGACCATGTTCAACAATTTTACTTGATAAACACTTCAATATTTCAATAATTGAATTGAATTTGCACACTTGTCCACTATCTTCTTTAATTACAATTGAGAATCAATTTTGCCCAAAACTAAACTAAAAATTTTAAGGACAAGCAATACAAAAATGTAGAGAAATTAAGTTGAAAGTTAATGAAATTTGAACAATTACCTACCTTTTTGTATTATTTTATTATTATTATTATATGTGAAAGTAATTAACTAGAATGTTAACTAATTAAGGGCCATACTTAACATCACATACCTTACTATAAATAGTCAAAGTGCAATGTTTATGCAAACTAATGCAGTTAAAGTTTTAAAAGTTTTAAAATTTAAAACTAAAACTAACATATGAAAAGAAAACTAAGAAAAACTAAAACTAAACCAACTAAAATTAACACAAAACAAAATATAACCCTCCCCCACACTTATCCAAGGCATTGTCTTCAATGACGTAAACAACAACTTTGATAAATAAAATAAAAT
>CATIWM010210385.1:0-34702 GCA_949671775.1 Mallotus repandus | reverse complement strand
GTTTAGGAATTAATTGATCTTAATTAAGGTTGAATTGATGATAAGAACCCTAGCTTTTTAAATTGATTGATATTTGATTTTGATTTTTGAGTTTTAATTTGTTCTAGTTCCTTTATTTACATTTAAAATATCTTTGATTTTTGTTGTTTAAACAAACAAACACAATTAGTATTATAATAGTCAATTTGCAATCTCTGTGGGATCGATATTTAATTACTACTTGTACGAATCCGTATACTTGCGGAAACACCATCACTTCACAGAATTATTTGCTTACCTAAGATGCGAATCCAAGTAAAGGCACCCTTTATAGGAGATGAGCTCGTGTGAAGTCCACATAGCGAAACTTCCTCCTCTCACAATAATATGCTGCATCATCTCCATCCAAGGCCCGATCCAGCTCCTCTCCCTCTAATAAGTGCCCTAAAAAAATGTCACATGGAGGAGCAAGGGTGGTCTTCTCACCTGAGCACCCAAGCGCCACTGATGTACCCTCTCGCCAAGTTACCAAACCCTGTAGTCAGGTCCTTGGAGTAAGACCCTCTTCTTAGATAACGGTCTCTAACGAATCATAGCCTGGGTCCATCTAGCCTGAGGGCCCCACAAGTTTGGGTACAGTTGTGAAAATAAACTAGTAAGTGAATGAATTTGATTAACAAATATTCTATTGATTATAATTACATTTACAGGTACTTTACCTCATCATATGTAAGAGTGTTTAGCCGCTCATAGTGGATATGAACACGGGCGACAGGCCTCCGCCAAGCCCAACTGGACCCCCACCTCGCCATGGCAGGAAAGGGGACATCACTAATGCGAGATATCCCGATGATCAGCTCCAACTCTAGAGCACATTCCTGCAAGAGAAAGAAAAATGGTTAACCAATTATGCTAAAGGTTTTTGAAATAAAAATAATGAAAGAAAGGAAAGAGAAGGAAAATACCAGAATGGCATGCCAGAAACCACAAAGCCTCTTAGTTCCCCCACCTATCTCATCCATGCTCTTATATAGGTAGGCTAGACCACAACCATCCCAGTTATATGAAGCTACCAGATCAAGATCCCTCAGAGGCATCAAAAAGCTCAGATCAATAGAGCTGGTAATGTCTAGAAAGAAAGTCGTGCCCAATAGGTAAACCATGAATGCCCGCACCACCTAGTTGATCTCTTGGGGAGTGGTAATAGCCTCCACCCTAGTACGGATATAATGACTCTTAATTGAGTCAAATGTTACTGTATGCATCCCCTTCATGTTCGGGACCATGCCTAACAAATGCTCAATATAAGTAAGGTGATCTGGCGTCAGTTGGTGAAGACTCATGTCAAGAAGGACAAAATCTCTTACACAGGCAATACCAGTAACAACAGCGAAGGAAACCGGGTCTAGAGTGAACTCGCCGAATGGAAGGTGGAATGTATGTGTAGTGTCAAACCATCTCTCCATCAGAGCATGAAAAGGCTGATAGTCAGTCCACCCTTAGGCATCTGAAAGTGCAAGGATGAAATCTAAAAATTTGGTATCACGGATACGAGTCTTGATCTCATCTGGGAAGCTGTCGTACTATATACGGGCTCCGTTGAAATTCCCAACACCCTAAAGAGTGTGGGCGTCAAAATACGGAATAATCAGGGAGTTTAATTAGTAGTTTATTTAAGTAAAATTAAAAAATTTTGGTTGTTTACTATTAAAGAGGCGACCGCCTCTACGCATAGAGGTGATTGCCCTATCGAAGGGATGTTGCCCCTTCGCTAAGAGGCGATCTCCCCTTTATCTAGTCGTCTCAACACGAAGAGGCGACTACCTCTTCACCAGGAGGCGATCACCCCATCGAAGAGGCGGCACCTCTTCATGTCGGTGATCTGACATTCAAATTTTAAATTTTTCAATTTTGTTCAATTAATCAACTTTTCTCTCGGTTAAAGTGATAAATATACATCTATAAGCATTAACCCGATGTTACCCAATGCTATTTGCAGGAAAAATAAAAAAAAATTGAGTACTAACCTTTCTTGTAGCCAATCCATAGATATGGGATCGTGTATCAGCAAAAAGAGGGATCTCATCTCTGATACTGAGACCAAAGTTGCATGGGGGATGTACGGGAGGTGTCATTGGGTCCCATGCAGGCAAATCAGAAGTTTGTGTAGCATCTATGGCAATGAAAATTTGAAATGGAAAAAAGGAAGATTTGAGAGAATTTGGAGGTTTGAAAGTTTGAAAGCAAATGTCTTTTTTAAAAAGAAAAAGGGATAGGAGTATTTATAAGAGAAAAAGAGAGAAAAGTAGGTCGTGCCAGTTGATAAAAGAACTTACTTGAGACAAAAGTGCTCTGCCTAGTATGTGTTCCAGGGCTGATAGCCAATTGAAAAAAAAAGGAAGAAAAAGAAGAAAGAAAAGAGAGGAAGTAAAAATTTCTGCTATTTCACTTCTCAGGTGTACCCTGAAATTAATATAGTAAAATTAAAGATTTTCGGATCGTAGTAACAGCTATGAGTGATTGGTCGGGTTTGAATCCTCGAATTTCACATTTCTATGAGTGACTGGTCAGGTTTGAATCCCCAAAGTTCACATTTCTGTGAAGTGACTGGTTGGGTTTGAATCCTCGAAGTTCACATTTCTATGGAGTGATTGGTCAGGTTTGAATCCCCAAAGTTCACGTTTCTATGAGTGGCTAGTCGTGTTTAAATCCCCAAAGTTCACATTTCTGAATGATTGGTCGGGTTTAAATCCCCAAAGTTCATATTTCTGAGTGACTGGTCGGGTTTAAATCTCTGAAGTTCACATTTCTATGAGTGACTGGTCAGGTTTGAATCCCCAAAGTTCACTTTTTTGTGAAGTGACTGGTCGGGTTTGAATCCCCGAAGTTCACAATTCTATGGAGTGAATGGTCAGGTTTGAATCCCAGAAGTTCATGTTTCTGTGAAGTGACTAGTCGGGTTTGAATCCCCGAAGTTCACATTTCTATAGAGTGACTGGTCGAGTTTGATCCCCGAAGTTCACATTTTTTTACTGAGTGACGGTTTGGGCTAGGACAAGAGATTCACGATTTAAATATTAATGAGTGGCTGATCGGGCCAGAAAAATCCGAGGATCACGGTCACATTTTCATGTTTTTACTGAGTAACTTTTCGGGCCAGGAAAACCTGAGATTCATGATTTAAATATTAATGAGTGGCTGATCAGGCTAGAAAAACCCAAGGATCACGGTCACATTTCAGGTTAAAATTCGACTTCTCGGGTTTGAATTCTTGAGGCTGATGGCTCGAGCGAAGCTAGGAGGTCAGGTATATTTTTTTGGTTGCTTATTGCTTTTGTTGTGCATGTTATTTTTTTAAAAAATTGATTTCATAAATCCATTTTTTTTAAAAACTAAGGGGGCAAACTGTGGACACCCTCAGTTTGATTGGCCTGTAACGAAAGCCCAGTGATGAGATAGAATAAAATTTTGAATGCAAGAAAACCTGAAACTTCTCTTGAATGGACTCGAGAGCCCAAGATGTCACGTTTGAGCCTAAAATACCTAATTTAAGCCTAAAACCCTTAATTGAGCTCAAAATATTTAAGCCTAAGTCCAAAAGCCTGTTGGCCCAAAGGCCCAAGCTAGGGCTAGGCGGAAGAGGCAACCGCTTCTTTGGCTTGATTATCGGTGAGGCAACGCCTTATCAAAGAGGCAATGCCTCATCATGCCCGACCTACTTTGCATTAAATGCATTTTTTGGCTTCGTCGTGCAAATAAATGGACCCACGATATCACTAGTCTGAAGATATGGCATGAAAATGAGACTTTTGAGGCAGAAACAAGGTGGGAAAAGATATGAAAATAATGAGAAATGAGTTTTTTTGTCTTGGCTTGGTTTTTGGAGAATTGAAAAAGGCAAAGGGTGGAAGCTTAAGAGGGAGGTTTTTGGGCTAGTTTGAAGGGAGGTTGGCTATTTTAGACAAGGAGGTTGAGAAAAAAAAAAGGGACTTCTTTTAAGAGAAAACAAGAAAGAAAGAAAAAGAAGAGAAAGAAGAAAAAAAAAGAGTTTGAGTTCAAGAATTTGATTTTCTTAAGAGCAAAGGAGGAGCTCTTGCATTCAAGAAGATTTAAATCAACAAACCAAAATTTGAGGCCTGAATTAGGAGTATCAAACATGGTTCATTCAGTAAGAGTCATCATTTTTAAGTTTTAAGTTCTTATTTTTCTATAAAACTTCATTTCTTGGTTTTCATTACTTTTTTGTATGTTTATGGTTAATTTGATGTTATGTTGATGATATGAACATGTAAAATATTGAGTTTTAGTTGTAAGTTTATGTTTATTTGTGTCCATATTTGAATTACTTAGGATTTAAGAAGCATGTGAATTGTTAAGTAGCTGATGAAGAAGTGACATCTCTTCAAAAAGACGTCGCCCCTTCATGTTGAGGTGACCTATTGTCGCCTCTCCTAAAGGCAATGCCCCTTTGAAGAGGCGCCACCACTCCATCAGAGCATGCTCGAATTAGTTTAGTTTCTTTAGTATTTACATCATATGATTCATGTTTTCTTACATTTTTTATACTCTGAATTTCAATGTTTCATGCAATTATTAAGATATCTAGTTAAATTGAAAGCCTATTTATCTATTCTTAGTTATTTTGCAATATACTATATTTTGTTATGAAATTAACTAGGCCAAATGCTCTATTTCACACCTAAATTTTACCATTTTGACCCATGACACACCTCAACTTTCATTGTACCAATAAGACATATAAATTATAATTTATGACCTATTTAACACTTGAGCTGAAAGTAATCCATATGTTATAAACGCGAGTTGACGTTGAACAACATAAAATATTAAATTACAATGCCAACATCTATTAATTAATTATTAAAAAAATAACTAAACTCTAACTCTGACCTTTTTTTTTTCCTAATTCCTTTCTTTTCATCTTTTTTCACCTGCACACTGCCACCGCCGACCATAACCACCGTCTCTCCTTTCAAAACCTAACTGATATCTTTGGTGGAGGAGGATGCTTCTTCAGCTCTTTTTATTTTGAATTTGTTTTTTTTTTCCCTTTGTCCCTCTATGTAAGCTAAGAAGAAGAAGAAGAAGAATTTGAATGGAAAGCATACATCTCATGTTATTGCAGTTAATTGGTCTCGAAATTTGTTCAAGTGGACGCATTCACCGATTCAACTTTTAAAGAGAACCCAACTGCTGTATGTTTATTAGAAGATGAGAAAGATGAGAAATTACAATCTGTAGCTGTTGAGTTCAACATCTCTGAGACCTGCTATTTGACTCACATTAGCCAATCCGATACTGTTATTTCACATCCCAAGTTCCGTCTTTGGTGGTTTACACCTGTTATTTTTCTTTATCAATTGGTAGTAACTTATAATTTTTTTTGTCTTAAATCGGTCAACTTTGGTGGTTCTGAATTTTGTCTTCATGATTCGTTGATTATGAATTTATTGTGTTTATGTGTTCTTATCGTTATGTCAGTTATTTTAGGATTAGTTTCTTGGGGATGCTTTAATTGCAATTGCTATTTCTTTAAGTGGGTTTGTTCTTGATTAATAATCTTTACTTTGCTAATAATCTTAACTATGATTTGATTAAATTACCAAATTGCTAATATTTTTATGGAAATTTGCAGCAACTGGAACTGTTTCCGGTTTGTCCTTTTCAAGTAATGGGATAAGTGGTAATTGTTGTTTATTTTTTTCTTTTTATTTATTGATGGATTGATTTTCAATTGGTTGTAGTTGATTCCAATAGTGATTGTTGTGATTGTGGTGGTTAGTTGTTCTTGTTGTGACTGTTGTTATCTTAGAAAATTGGTCAAATTTGCTTATAATGGGATGATTATGGAGGTTGAAACTGGTGCAATTGAAACAAAAATTTTAAACTTTATTTATTTTAGTCCTTGTATATAATTTTTTCTTTTCACATATACATATCATCATGTGCCTAAAGGAAACTAAATTCTCGCGCTAGTCCACCCTGGCAATGGATGAGTTCTTGATTAATAATCTTTACTTTGCTAATAATCTTAACTATGATTTGATTAAATTACCAAATTGCTAATATCATGTAAAGTTAAACAGATTGAGTATTTTTTTTTTAAAACGAATAATATATTATTTTAATTTCAATTTTTATAAAATATTGATTTATAATGTATTAATAAAAAGTAATTTAAAAATAACTTTTTAAAAAATTTATTTAAAATCGAAATAAATTATTCAATTGAATTTAATCAAACACATAAAATTATATTTTATTTGCTTAAATTCTATTTTCTAAAAAATTAATTAGTTTTAAAATAATGTCTGCTTATTAAAATTAATTAACTTTTAATAAATTCACTCAGCTTTCAAAACGACATAAAGAGTACCAAACGACCTAAACGAATTGTCACGCGAAAAAAAAAAGTCGGTCTTTTAAACCATTGATTTTCGCGCCCAAAATCCGAAAAAACTTTTTTTTTTTTTTTTCTCGCAGGTCGCAAATCTCTCTCGTATATGCAATGCAGCAATAAACAACACACGAAAAAGAATGCATATATAAGGCAACATTTACAGAAAACGCATTTCATTTCGTAACGCTCTGCGCTTTTCCTGTTTTTGTCTATAAAAAAATGTGTTTCTAGGGTTTCGAGCTGTTCAGTGAAAAAAAAATAAAAAAAGAAACCAGTAAAAATGGCGACTGTCTTTTCTCCAGTGTCTCCTTCTCGCACAACTTGCGCTACTCTCCTTCTCGAATTGCAGGTTCCATTATTCAGTTGCGAGATTTCTTTTGTTGTTGTTGTTGTTTGATTGTTTAGTTTTGGTATGTGAATTGGTTGAAAGTTAATTGCAAAAATGGTGATTGATTGATTAGTGATCTTGAACTGTTTATAGTGTGGAGTTGGTGCATTAAAGGATTGAAATTTACAATCGAATTCAGTTAAAATTATGCTATTTGATAAATGTATTTGAATATTAATGAATTACTGCCGTGATCGTGAGCAAATTAATGCAAAAACCTCAAAATGGTTAGATGTTACTGTTTAATTTGTCTCCTGTTTTGCATTTGATTCATTGTTTAGGATTGATTGTGCTGCTTCCATTGATTATTAACCAAATAAATTATGGAATTCGTGTAGGGACCCTTAAATCATTTCCTTGTATAACTGTAAATTGAAGATTACTATTGCAGTCCTGTTACCTTAACATTTATTTATTTATTACCTCCATTCTGGTACTTTAATCAGTGTGTTTTTATGCAGAAAATCTGGGATGAAATTGGGGAAAATGAGGGTGAAAGAGACAAGACACTTTTGCAACTTGAGCAAGAATGTCTTGATATTTACCGCAGAAAGGTGGATTTGACTAGAAAGTACAAAGCTGATTTGAATCAACAATTGGCTGATGCCGAAGCTGAAGTTTCCTATCTTTTTTCAGCACTTGGGGAAAGTGTTTCATTTCCACAGGTTTGTGCCTTTTATCTTTGCTATTTATGGCATCATTAATTCACACCTGAATTATTTTTGTTTTACATGTTGAATAATTACATGAAGGATTGTATCCTATGTTTTGCCACCTGACTAGGGTTCATTTTTCCTGTTTGAAAAGGGAAATGGCACCCTAAAGCAGCGAATATCTGCTGTAAAACCTACTTTGGAAGAATTGAGGTTAAAGAAGCATGGAAGAATGAAAGACTTCAATGAGACACAGTTGCAGATTGCCCAAATTTGTGCAGAAATAGCTGGCAATGATCATTCAATCAAGTCTAGTGACACACGGCTTGATGACAATGATTTGACAGTGAGGAAACTGGGGGAAATGAAGTCGCACCTTAAGGAACTTCAAAACGAAAAGGTTCTTTATAACTAATTTTATGAATTGTAATTTGTAACTGAATTTGCATTTGACTTTTATCTAATGGTATCTCTTGTTTGATTTTCAGAGTTTGCGTTTACAGAAAGTTAACAGCAGCATTAGTGTTATCCATGATCTGTCAGTTGTGATGTCGATTGATTTCACTATGACGGTAAATGATGTTGATCCTAGTTTGACTGCTACAAATGGTAAATCCAAAAGCATCAGCAATGACACACTTGCTAGATTAACAGATGCTATATATTCGCTAAAAGAGGAGAAACAACAAAGGCTACAAAGGGTGAGTTAGAATACTTCTTTTAGGTTTTGAGTGAAATTTTTTTTTGATGATAATCATTATTGTGGCTAGCCTAATTTTTTTTATTTCTTCTCATTTGTTCGTATTAAGTTTGGCTGATGAGAAAGATGTCTTCTCATTATTTGCATTTGAACTGTATAAATGCCTTAAAAGTATAAAGGTAAATATAGACAAATTGGTTTGATATAAGATTGAGGAGTCCCATTCAAGCTCTCATACCTTGCTGGTATTACTGGAAGCCTGTGTTAAAGGTTTTCTATTGTATGCTTAGTGTGCCCTGTTATAATATTTGTCTCCTGTTTCAGCTTCAAGGTCTTGGGTGCAGACTGACAGAGCTATGGAATCTCATGGACGCACCTCTTGAGGAGCAAAGTAGATGGGACCATGTTACTTCCTTAATTTCTGCCTCAGTGGTTGAGGTGTTGAGGCCAGGTTGCCTTGCTCTTGAAGTTATTGAGCAGGTAACACGATATTTTTCTCCTTTACTTGAATTACCTGTCCTCAGAATCTTCTATTTGATTTAGTACAAGAGTCAATATCATTACTTTTCATTTGTTTTCCATTATTCTCAGGCTGAGGTTGAAGTTGGGAGATTGAATATTCTCAAAGTCAGCAAATTAAAGGAATTGATTTTTAAGAGGCAAAATGAGCTGGAAGAAATCTATAGAGGAGTTCATATGGACGTAGATGGTGATGCAGCTAGGCAGATGCTTATTAGCCTCATCGAATCTGGTTTTCTCTGCAACTCATCCATTTTCCCCCTCTATACCTACTTGATTATTACCTATGGGGTTCACATGTTAGTTTTTGGTGTTAGAGCTACTAGTGGGGCATTCTTTCTTCTTGTATTTATCTTTTTGCTTTAATATATGCAAACTGCTACCTTCCATGAACATATTCTGTTGGAATCCATTTATCTGCATACCTGTTTACAAGTTCCTCTTCAAGAAAATTTGTTGGGTGTCTTTGTTGTCTCAGTTGTTTTCCTTGTTTCATTCCATGCGAAGCCGATGTTTTCTGGCTTCTTTCTGAAATTATTTCCTCAACTTTCTTTTCTAATGTAGTTCTGCCATTTCCTTTTCGTAATTGATTTTATTTCAACAAAATCGCCAAAGTATCTAATTTTGTGATTAGGATGAGCATTTAGTGATGCAGAATTATTTTACACTCGTTCATTCTATGTCACTTCAGTAGTCTTTACTTGTAGCTGATATAATAAGCTGTGCTTTTATAGGCAATGTTGATCTGGCTGATTTGCTTTCAAGCATGGATGACAAGATCAGAAAAGCAAAAGAGCAAGCTCTAAGCCGTAAGGATATCTTGGATAAGGTGGAGAAGTGGAAATGTGCATCTGAGGAAGAACAGTGGCTTGATGAATATGAAAGGGTAGGTCCTGGTACACTTTGAATAGTTTTAGGAATTGTCTAGATACTGATGTCCTGTTTGTTTGTTGTCCTAATGTTCTTGCACACATGTAACATTCTTACCAATGTTTCAGCTAGTTATGTGGTAGTGTACTAGTTTCTAGACATGAGTTCGTTATGCACTAGTTTCTATGCATAAGTTTGTTTGAAAATATTTTACAACCAATAGGACAGCCACTAATTGGGTATAGATATTCTGTACAGTTTGGGATCAAGATATGCACCATTGCTACCTTGATTCAACGTGGCCTTTGTGTCGGTGCCATGTAACCCACTGTACTGGATTTGGATATTTCCTTTGTTCTATATAAGCAGCACCTGTAATTTTGTAATTGCTTCAAACTAGACTAAATTTACAAGATAATAGTCATTTACCTTTTTCTTGAATGACCAGGATGAGAATCGATATAATGCAGGAAGAGGAGCACACAAAAATCTGAAACGTGCAGAAAAAGCCCGTATTCTAGTCAGCAAAATAGCAAGTGAGCATGCAAACATTACATGACCTATTTTGTCCAGTAATTTTTTTAATTAATTAAGTGAACAATAAACTACTTCTTGAAATGATCATCAAGCGTGGAGATGGCTACATTGCTAGTCCTTAATGATCTGGACAATGAGAGCAACGCTTGTTGTGCTATCATGACTTTAATACCTTATGTCCGCTAGGGAGATGAGTCATGTTACTTTTTTCAAACTTTGTCTTCAGTTTTTGGGCAATCGATATAGTGAAGATTGAGAAAAGTGTGCATTTTATTTAGTTTCAATTTAGTGTCAAGGGAGGGTAAAATTGTGGATTATGCAGAGTTGATGTTTATAAGCAATAAATTTTGTTTGTTTAGGTCATTACTATTGTGCTATAGATGTTAATTGAAAGTGAAGTTTTACAATATGATGGTGTGAAGTGCTGAGAATATAAGTATAATATGCTTGATTGCCTCCTTAATAGAGTAAAACTTTTGCTTCCAAGTTCTATATTGTCCTAGTAGAATCTTAATTTTGGCGCATCGATCTGGAGTATAACTTTCAAAAAATCATTGTTCTCTAGCTATTGTCGACAATTTGACAGCAAAGGTGAAAGCATGGGAATTGGAGAAAGGAATCCCATTCTTGTATGACAAGGTGAGTCATGAGTTTCATATTGTTAGTGTTAACTTCAGCTGCTGGCAGCATCTAAATTCTTGTTGACATTCAGGTTCCCCTCTTAAAAACTTTGGAGGAATATACTGATTTGAGACAGCAGAGAGAGGAAGAGAAACGTCGATCTCGGGTATGGTTACTCTTTTTGAACTTTTTGTTACGTACTTATTGCGCTTTTGTTCAATGGTGAGTGGTACTGTGAACAATTTACATGCTGTTTCCATGATGCTGAGCTCACGTGGTACGAATTATTTTTTAAAACCTTTGCAGGAGCAGAAACGTCAACAAGAACAATTAGCTGCTGAACAAGAGGCACTTTATGGTACAAGACCAAATGTAAAGAAGCCTTTGGGCCAGAGCACAAATGCTAACACCATGGCTGGAACGCCAATTGGGCGGCGTCTGGTGACTCCAGGCCGGCATGTACCCTCTTCCGGGAAGGAGCGTAGAGAGAGCAGGTATCATAGCGTAACACCTGTAAACTATGTTGCTCTTCACAAGGATGATTCAGCCTCTCGTGGCAGCTGACCTGCTTACTTGCTCATGACCATTTGTAAATGATTCTCCTCAAATTTCTCGTTTCTTTTCATGGTATTCTCCTGTGAGAATTTTTTTAGTTGCAAAATTTGTTCAACTGAAATGCTTATATGGATTATAGCCCAAATTAAATGTGTTTTGATTCAAAGCATACAACTGCATGAGTGGCCCATACGGTCCATATCCTTGCTTGTAAATAAAATTACTAAAAGTTATAACAATCGTTATTTCAAAAAAAAAACAAAAAAAAAGGTTATAATAATCGTGGTCTCTACAAGGTACTCATCAGTTAAAAAAGATTAAGATAACAAAAAGTTGTACCTAAAATGGCTTTTGAGAATATGATAGAACTGGATGTTGTTGCATATCAAAAGGCATTAACCCTTGTGATTTTAATAAAAAAGATTAGCAAGTCATTATCTTTTATCACCACAAAAAAATTCTTTTAATTTAGAATCTCTTGTAGTTATACTAATAAAGAGAGATGAAGAATAACAATTGAGAAAGATTAAATTGGGGATGTTAGTGTGCTTGGTCAGATTCATGATCTCAATCCACCATTTGCCACTTAATATTCCCCTTTCCCATAATTAAGTGATAAAAAAACAGCATATTATTATTGGCAATCCAACACATTAACCAATCCAACCATATCAGTATTGCTAATTAAATGTGTTATTGTTATCTGCATAACCTTTCTTCCGCATTTTTCGTGTCATAGAGTGGTTAACATATTGTCACAATGGAAATTCATGTACGTGAATCTTTACTCTTCAGCTTAACAATCTTTTCATGTCATTTGTTTCACCGAAGAATCTCATTTACTATCAACAACCATTTACGTTATATGGTTAGAATTATTCTCATTTAAATAAAGTTTTATATTTAGACTATAGTGTGTAAATTTATTTTAAATTATTGTTCAAATCGAACTATATTAGTTAAAGTTTGATAGTTCATAAAAAAAATTCATTCACTTCATATGTATCACATGTAATTGTTAGATTTAAAAACATATAATATATGTCAAATTTAAGCAAATGGATGCAAGAATATATCTATAAGTAAAAAAATCCCATAATACAACCATAAAAATAAAATGGAATTTTATAATGTTTTTGAGATTCTTGTTTTTAAAAAAAATCCTTACTTAGGAATGAATACCGTTCACTAATATTTAAGTTATGTGAAAATGAAATATTAAACCCAAAAACTAAAAATATTTATAAATAGAGAAAAAGTTCAATTTTCATTTCCAATTCTAAAACATATTGTGGAATTAGATGTTCCCTAAGTAGAACCTCCATTAGTCCTTTCTTTGTAATCTAATAGTTTAAGTGATAGACATTATAAGGTGAATTTATGGATTCAATCATCCACTCCCCTTTAACCTCTCCATTGTTTAAAAAAAAGTAGAACCTCCATTATAGGTGACATCATCCTAGATGGTAGTAGAATTAGGAACTCCTATTGCATCGTTATGAAAATTCTGGGGTCATTTTTAAATTAGATTAGAGGGAGATTTGCTTTTTATATTTTAATTAAATCTAATTCAGTATTTTTATTAAAAAAATCAGATTCCATAATTATGATTTATAAATAATTTAGAGGAAAAAAACCAAACAAAGTTGATCAGATGCCACATCTAATAAAGAAACAATTCTTGAAATATACTAACTAACCTTAATTAATTGTTTAGTGTAACCAAGAGAAGAGAAATCCAGTTTTTTAGTCTGATATTCCTGTTATTCAACAGTCACATGAGTTTCAATTAATTTAGAGTTCGAGTCGGAGGACTCATAAAAAAATAAATATCTCCCAACTCAAATTCAAAATTTTACTTAAGAAAAATCAAAATTATTGCTACTTGGGTCAACAGATATCGATAGAAACTCATGTTTTTAATTTGACAAGCTTGTGAATTAAAAATGCAATTATCCAAATAATTATTAAAAGAGACTTCACTCTATAGAGAATTCATGAAAATGTTTGCTCTAATACAGAGAAACACAAGAACAACTGTAGAGAATTGGTGATGATGATGACCAGCAGCAGCACCACCACCACCAAAAAGAATCAAGGCAATAATTTAATAAGAATGCTGTAAACGTAGATTTTGCAAACTCGATTGTCTGTTGTTCCAAGTGCTTCTATGAAAGTGCAGACATATAGTAGATATATGGGACATACTAAAAATTATATGTGGAGAATCGTTGTCACATTTGCTTGCATATATTAATATTATTTTTTATATATATTTCTTTATGCACTCATAATGATTAATTTATTCTAAGTAGTGGACAACTACGTATCGCAGCTCGCGACAAAAAAATATTTGTAGACAATTTTAAAATTGCCATTAATGTTAATAAATATTTTTTTGTATTTTAATTTTTTTAATTTAAAATCTAAGTTGCATATGTGTGAACCCGTCGTAGAAGAATTTAAACATCTATAACTTGTAAAGTTTTTTTAATAAAATAATTACCTAGAATGCCCAAAAGCATTCATGTAAAAATTGAAACTCACGATGTTACTGTTCATATCGTCAGTCCCAACATCAATCTTATTCCTTTCTTTCATTCAATCATGAAAAGTTCTTATATATTTCTAACATATTGCATCATATAATTGAATTTATAATATATAATACATGTAGTTGAGTTTCATACTTATATTAAACTGTTTCGAAGGATCAACATATTAAATTAAAAATTAATTATACAAATTAGTATGGGATTGCTTCGATACTTAAACTAATGTTTAGAAAATTAATTAACTAGTGTCCCATTAAGCTTATTAAAGATTATATTAATTTGATATATGCAAGAGGTATATTAATTTGATATATGCAAGAGGTACAAGTGATTTATGGTGCAAAGATCATATAAAATATACTGTTCCAAGTGGGCTAATATGCTGTTTTACATTATCCTTATTGACATGGTGTTATCTATTTGATGAAGATGACTACCACTCTGTGTCATGGTGTTTCCTAGTTGGCCCTCATCAAAGATATTTCCGATTCTTTGCTTCTACTTTTTCTTATTAATTATATGATAGATTTTTAGTTGAGAAAAAATACTATCTATTTATATAATGCTTTCTTTTATTAGCTATTCCATACTACTTCTATAAAGAGTTTTTATCTTTTTTGGTTTTTTCTCTTAATATACAAGCATGTAAATATAATAGAGCTAAAAAAATTAACATTAGCTATACATATTTTTAAGAAATCAATAATATATTCATCTTTTAAATTATGTAAAATTTTTTTTACAAATCGATGACAACATAATTTAAATTCTACACGCATTGTTGAAGAAATATGACCACTTAACTACTCTATCGCTAATTTTGTATTGAGAATATATGAATATGGTGATTAGTACAACTCCATAACAAAGAAAGGAATAAAATCACAAGTTGACTTGCAATATTTGCAGCCCCAAGCATCAATGACATGGGAGTGTCTGTTTTCTTTGAAATAACATTTTAAGCCTAGAGAATACTGAATCAAAGTGACATTAAATATATATTGGAATATTGAATCAAAATGCACCAACATTTCTGCAAACAGAATTTTAGTACTTTTATTTTTCTTTATTCATCTAAATAAGGCACAAGAATTAGAATACTCTAGCCATATACGTGATGCATGTGTTTGATTTGATTGGACACTTGCCTTTCTTGCATGTGCAAGTATGCATACAAGAACCCTTGATCAAATTCATATTTTCATGAAAACTATAAAAGCAAGATTCTAATCAATCCTATTAGGTTCTCATATGATTTCGACATCAAATGCTCCAATTTTAGTTGTTGTAAATTTGTTTAGAACTTTCTATTCTTCTTACTTTGGCATGGAACATATGCTTAAATAGAAACGACTAATTAATTAATTAAAATCAAGACTTTAAACCATATTATTTATATATGTATATTTATCATCATTCACAATTAGAACATTTTCTAACAAATATGCACAATACTTCGGCCTTAAACTTATAAATTAAGCTATTATATATAGTTTGTTAAAGGTGATTTGATGTATATATATGGATGTGTGTGCATATCATGTTAAAAGTGATTTGGAGTATGTGCGTATCTAAGAATAAATGTGATCGTCATGCATGGCGATTCACAAGAATATAAGGAATACGTAATAAGCATTTCGAAATTTTTTGTGTGTATATATATATATATATATATATATGTGTGTGATACACGCAAAAATAATGTGCAATGATATTTAATTAAATTGAAATCAAAGAATATTTAGTTAAATAGTAACACTTTATATAATTCTTATCATTAAAGAACGCAACTTGGCCGGTACTTAAGCTTTGTTTGATTCAATTCCAATAAAAAATTTATTTTACTTCTAAATAAATTCTAAAAAAATTCATTTGTAAATAAATTCTTGATAATGAAGTGTATTTGGTTTAAATAAATGCATTTGAAAATCTTTAAAAAATTAGTTTAGTAATAAATAATTTTACGAAATTAAAAAGTCAGAATTAAAAATAAATTTCATAAAGTTTTCATTTATACCAAACATACTCTTTCAATTTACAAATAAATTTTATAAAATTTTTAGAATTCATCTATATTAAATATAACCTCAGATTTAGTATGTTAATTAAAAATTGTACAAATAATTGTTACAAAAAAAATGATAAAAAAATTCTTTCAAAAAAATGATAAAAAAATCTAAAAATTTTTTTTAACCAAAAAAAAAGTCTAAAACTTTTAGCTAAGGACAAATTTGTCTCTAATATCTGATTTTTAGTCACGAACACTAATTGCGACAAAACTGATTGTCGTCAGGAGAGTCAATTCAACCATGTTGTTAAAGGAATATTACGATTACGTCGAAAAGAGAATTTATTTTAAATAGCGACAATATTAATCGTTGGTGATACTGTAGCTTTTCGTTGCGAAAAGTATGCGTTGTTGATATTTTTGCGACTATCCATATTTAGTAAATTATGCACATCAACACTTATTATTTGATCTACACATTTAAAACTTATAATTTTTATTTCGTAAAGGATTCGTTTGTTTGGTAAAATATAAGGGAATAATATTAATTTTTAATATATAAAAATAGTTATAATGTTAATTTTTTATATATAAAAAATAATTATAAAAATATTTTTTCATAAAAAAAAATTTAGTTGTTAAATGATATTTAGTTCTCATTTTCATAATTGTTCCCTAAAAAACTAAACACTTTTTTCAAATTTTGATTCATTTTTCCAAACGTCCTCTGCAATTTTTTTTGGTAAATAGGAAAGTCATATGATCTTAGCATTGATTGACTGCACTATAAAGAATAACTCTCTCTTTTTAAATTGACAATAGAATCCTACACTTTAGAATGCCTCTTAGAGAAAATTTTTATTTTAACAATATTATACCGTAATTAACGTCCCTTCCCAATTTAAAATTTAAATATGTTGTTCTACATATTTTTTACCATTTTCATATTAAAAGTTCATTCAATTCTCCAACATATTTAACCTTAGTAAGTTCCATCAAAATTATTGATGACGTTATAGAGGATATAAGGACTCATTAATGAAGATTAACTAATCAAATTCTAGAAAACTAAGGTGCTGTAAGCTTCCACTAATTAAGGCAAAATGATGCCAAAGTAATGTGGATACAGACAAAAGGTTAACAGGGCACAATGCTAGTCGAAAAGAAGCAAAGAATCAACATGTGCACAACTACTACTTCATGTGTGTATCTTGTATACCTTTCACGATAACACACTCTATATTCCAAGGGGAATAGGAATGATATATAAGGTGACGTGTGTGTATATATATATATATTATTGTATAGTGATGTTCTTGTCAGCAACCCATGATATGTACCCCAAATGCTAAGAAATTAGAGAAATGGAACAGCAGGAATATGAGGCCAGGAAAGAAACAAATGGCCATGCGTATCTATCAAAGCTTTCATTGTCTTTAATATATATAGTTTTTAACTAATGGTGTCCAAATTGTATCTCACTATAGTATCAGGAAACGTGGGTTGTTGGCTATAATTCCTGATTAGTTGCTGGTAGTAGATTGGAAGCATCAGATGCAACCAAATATTTTAAGATTTTAGCATATTTATAAACATATATATACAGCCATGAAGGATTCAACTAGCTAGTATATATAGCCCAACATGTACATACATACATGCATGGAAGCTAATTAAAGTCAACCCATCAAGCATTTTTTTCAGTGGAATCTGCATCGGACGTAAGCAGTTGTGAAGGAATTAATAGTAAATTAAGATTCCAAAAAGATCCTTTTCTTATGCAACATATATCAGGAATTTTTTGCGTTCTCTCATTTAATTCCCTGACTTGTCCTTGGAAACATTACTCATCAATACACATAAATTATAACATAACAAAATAGAAAAACATTTAAACAAAAACCATAACAAAGATGGATGGATTAAAAAGACAAAAAAGAAGCCTATATCCCCAAATAAAATTGTTTAGGCTTGAGGCTCTTGGCTGGCCTTAGTTGGCACCTCTGGCAGTGCCATTGGCATGGCAATGGCCATTGGGGAGATCTTGTTGTTAGCTTCTGCTTTTTCCAAAGCAACATCATTAGCTTCAATATCTTGATGTATAATTGCCATTGAATTGCCATTTCCTTGAACACCCTTTACAGGATCAGGTATCTCCTCTTCAGAGTCCAGTTCACTTCTCTCCTTGTGCTTTCCCCATAGGACTGCATAAAGCCCTATAACTATCAAAACACTTCCAACCACGCTGCACCCACAAGTGAGTAATGAGCTAATTAGTCATAATTAATCAAGTTATTGTTTAAAAACATTATATGAATGTAATACTAACTTTTATATATAGAGATTCCGGAGAAAAAAATAGGAAAAAAGGTGATGATTACATATATGCTATCCTAGATAAGGATGCTATATTGGAGGATACTACTAAATAAAGAATATTAGAGATGCATGTATGTGCATATAGATATAGAAATGAAGAGGAAAATTAATTAATTACCCTCCAAGGAATATTTTTTCTGCCAAGATGAAAGAACCCATGATGGCAACAACTATCATCATCAAAGGGCTAAAAGCTGTAGCAAATACTGGACCCTTTTTCTTTATCACCAATCCTTGGACATAGTATGAAATGCTTGATGTTACAATCCCCTATTCATATATCAAAAAACCAATAAAGGATTAATCAATGATTAAAAAAAAGGACAAAAACTTGTCATGCACTAGCAATAAACTTAAATTCAATTGCACTTGAGTCGTCTTCAGAACTGTGAAGTTTCGATTTTCAGAACGAATTGGAGACCAATCAATGAAAAAAAAAAAAAAGAAAGAATTGCATGTAGAGACACAAAAGAAAAGATAGAGAGGTATAGGGAATTACAGCATAGGCAGCAGCAAGGAGGTTCATGTCCCAGCCAATTTGCCATACAGAGGTTTTGTGCTCCATCGCAAAGGTAACAGCAATAGCTTGTAGCGTACCAATAAAGCACACTAATGTCGTTAGAGACAACTGATGTTTCTTGTACGTCTCCAATGCCTTGGTCTATCATGTCACATACAAAATTTTCATGTTATTGTTTATTATTCCTTTTCTTTTAAAAAAAAAAAAGAAGAAAAAGAAAGATAATATATGCAGAGAATTATTACTTGCAACACAAACAATGAAGCCCAGGCTAGGGTTGCAATGATAAGAAGGATAGAGCCCTTAAGCCAGTCTTTGTCGGTGGTCCCAGTAGTATCAGTAACATAGGATTTGCGAGGATGAACATGTTTAGACCACACCAACTCCACAATTGGACCTTTATACAATGTCATCAACATTGCTCCTGCCACTGTTACTGCAGTCCCTGCAATCTTTGCTTGACATTTTATTTTCTTCAGATTTAGCTTCTCCATCCTGTGTTACACACACAAATATATATATATAGCCCACCAATCAAAATTAGTAAAATTTGAGTTGATTAACCAAAGTAAAGATACCCAATTAAGAAGAAATGATTTAGGCTCAGGTTTAATGTGTAGCTGCTTACCTAAATATGACTGCCATCACAAATGTCATGGCAGGAAGCATGTTGCTCATTGCACATGAAAAAGTTGGAGATGTAAATTTCAGCCCAGCATAGTAGAAGTTCTGATCGATCACAGGCCTATAAAAATATAAGAAATAACCAAAACTTTGTTTAGTTAAGGTACCTAGTTAATTAATACTTAATTAGCAAGCTATATATGATGAATGCAAGAATTATTGTACCCAAGAAGGGCAAGGACAAACAGCTGCAGAAAAATTGGGAAGGTGATCCTGGGCTGTTGTTTCCTGGAAAGTTGGAACAAATATATTGTAAGGATCAAGATTCTTGAATATTATTAACTAGAAGAAGAAGGAAAAACATGGAGCAGTTTGATGTGAACCTCTCAAAAAAGAAAGCAAAAGGAGCGATGACTGCAGTGGCGAAGGCATGGCGATAAACAACAAGAACATAATGGCTCATGCCACGGTTAAGTGACACTTTAGTAATGATGTTCATGCCTGCATAGCCAAATTGCAAAGAGATCATAGCAAAATAAGGCTTTGAAGTTTCAAGAAACTTAAGGCAGCCACCTAGTTGGTTCTTCATGATGACGATTTTTTGTTGGGATCAAGAAGAAGAAGAGGTAATATAGAGAGGAAGAATAGCACAAGAAAAGAAATGAGTTTATGTGTCTTCCTAGGGAAAATATGGCAACGGTTGCTCCCTATTTATATTGGTTTGGAGGGAAGTATACCATATGATATGTTATTAGATCATATATCATAAAATGATATGTAAATTGAAAAAAGAATAATAAGAAGAAAGAAAAAAATAAGAATAAAGGAGAATTTTTCAATTATCCATTTTTTGTTAGAGTGAGTGAGTGAGAACATATGAGGTACACGTAGAAGCATAGAGGTAGTGTGTATCTGAGTCGATCACCTTTCCTAAGGTGGGTGGTGATGCAAGCTTTGTGACACTGTATAGCAGGGACAGAAAGCCCATAATTATTATTGTTGTGTATATAAATTAATATTATTGAATAAGTAGTTAAGTGACAATTTTTTTAATGACATTTTGAGGTATATAGTTTTAATTTTATCATCGTTAATTTAAAAGGGAAGTATTTTAAAGTGCAAAATTTGAATTATATCATCTCGATTTAAAAGAATAGAACTATCTTTTGTTGTGTGATTTTTTAGTGTTTAAATCATATCACTTTCCTATTTATAAAAAATATATAAATTAATGTTCTATTTACCAGAAAAATAAATAAATTAATGTTATACATATATATATATATATATATGTTTGTTTATGAAGAAAGAAAAAGTTTAGCACAGCTTCACTACCATGCAAATTCCCATGACGTAGTCATTGAGTACTATTTCACAAATTAATTACAACCGTTGATCAATAGAAATTCTTTAAACACAAAGAAAGATTCATTTCGCATTAAGAAACATAGTTAATTATATACATGTATGTATGCATCTGTAAACGAGAATAAGATTCATGCTCATCAACCCAAAGAAAAGAATCTGATTATTCACTTCACACCATCTATATATATATAAATGAGGCTTTGCTTAAACCAATTAATTATAGTACTAAATCATAAATATATAATTCTTTTTTATATAATATAAGTTGTGATAATGTCTTCATTCCATATTTTCATTATCCACTATATATATATAATTTCTTCACTAAATTATTGGTATCTAAAATTCACTAAATTTCAATTAATCTGGTTCAATCCTAACAGTGTTATAAGAATACAAAAGTCTCTTAATAATTAATTTAATATAAACGTACTATAAGAAACTGCTAATTTAGTGACAGAAATTTTCATCGCTAACATTAAATTTTCCATCCTAAATTATTTAGCAATGTAATTGCGACCGAAATAATTTGGTCATTAAAATGCTCGTCGCTAATTTAGCAAACAAATAATTTGTTGTTAAAATACATCACGAATCAACCCAAAACGTCACTATATACATGTATAATTGTTTTGATCCGTCGCCATATATAGATATTCATCTGTAATTATAGACAGGAGCAATACATATCAATAATCAGTTGACTGCTCCACTTTGTTTACATTTAATCTGTACAATTGGTCATAGGCTTTTATGTCTATGGATGTCTTTATGGAACATAAAATCAACTAAATGAGAAAAATCATGATTAGTACAATATGAAAACTTTTTGTTAATTTCGTTCACTGCCAAAAAGAAAATGGTGTGGGGATCTCATCCCTAACCCTTGTTGAAGACGCCATACGATACATGTATTCTCATCATGAATCAAACCATGATATCTAAAGTGATCACCAAACAGAGGGGGAAAAAAAGGAATTAAAGCACCAAAGATTTAGGTCTCATCTTTCCAACACAGAGAATAATATTCAGTCGGCTACCCTTTATTTTTGTTTGTGATTTCTAATCACGAAGTGATCATGTCCAAATGCTGTGGAAGAGGATCCATTATTTCTTGGAAAATCCTCCACATGACAAAAACTTGTGTGTGTATACATAGCTGAGCTTGATTTCCTTATCTTAGATTCATTCCTTGTTCACATACACGTTTTGGATTTTCGTTTTGAAAATAATTTTCCCTTAGAATTTATTTTCTTTCTAAATATTCGTCATGTAACCATAAATTAATTTTAAAAATAAATTTTAAGTTATTATTGAGATAGAAATTTTGTTATTAAATAGTCTGCGCTGCTTCGGCTTAATGACCAAAGTTTTCATAGGCATTACAAGTAAGTCAGTATTGAATCTTGCTCCATCTTTCCACCCTTAGTAAAAAGAAAGAAAATTATAATTATGTACTTATGTCGTATTGTAAAATGCAATATTATAAGTAAGAATTTTCTAAACATCGGAAAATTTAAGGGAAAAGCACATTAATTACCACATGGGTGAACCTAATATTTAATTAAAGTGATTAATACTTTAATTAAGATAAAAAATTTAATATTTAATTAAAATGATAAAATTAAAATTTAATAGTATATAATTGAATTCTAAATGACTTGATATTATTGATTTGACATTTAAAGTCATCAAAGATCAGAATCATTATAAAATTTCTCAACTTTAATACAAAAACACCTTAATTAGTGGTTAGGAAGGTTAAATCAAATATTAATAGAGGCTTTTAAGTCTTAAAAACTGACATCTTTACTCTTATTTTTTTTTGTTAATAAAATCAAATCCAATAAATGGGAAAAAAAATGTCCACTGTGTAGAAATTTCAATGTGACTTCTCTCAATGATTATCGATCATGGATTTTTCTCCACTTCCAAATCCATAAACGAATTACAAAAAGAACTAAATCAGGTAAATATGTGATCTTAACTAAGCATAAAATATTGATTCTAGATCATAGAATTTGCTTTTCATTAATACGTGGCTAACAAAAAATGAAATAAAATGCCCTCAAAATATATAAATAAATTTAAAAGTATGATGATGAAAACACCTTGCGCATAAACGAGTAACAATCCCACATGAAGGCTTGAAAAGATATATAAATAAACCAAGTGGAGCACCATATCACAAAATGGGCATCTAATCATCTCCAATCATCGCAACTTCATTCGTCACCATATATAACCCTTACCCAAAAGTATATCACTCCTCAAATGCCTCAAAAAAATTTCATTTCATTTATATATATATATATATATATTTCAAAAAAAAATTAGTTTAAATCATCTATATTAAAATCTGTTGAATTATAACTAATTCAATTTGATTCGAATACAACCATAAGTTTAGCAAGAATATCCTAATAACTAATTTAATGTGACTATATGTACCACAATTCAAATTCAAAATATTTTCTGTAAGTTGATTTGGTAATTATAATTAGCAAATTAATTGATTTTTAAAATTGAAAATATTTTGTGTAGTAATAATAATGAAGATTCTTGGTGCTTTGAAAATGGATGAAGTAGTTCAGCTCCACTAGTAGGCAATTGGAGAAATCAAACATGGGCATGTCTATTAATTTTCATACACACCCCCAAGTTGAATGAAAAGAAAACTACAAATAATCTTTTTACACATATTGTCATGATATGGGCACAAATATATCAAAAAATAAAATGGAATATATTAATTGAACGGTCGATAATCAACATAGTAAGATACCAGTATGTTGCTAAAGGATAAATGATAATAATTTTGGGCCCATTAAAGGACAATTACAATAGGAGGAAAGATGAAGTTGATGATGCAAAGGGATCGTGTCTGCAATGAAAGGACTGAAGTGCTAGTGCACCAAGGTGATGATGCTATATAGGAGCTAGCAGTGGGGGGTAAATCATCTGACCCACAAGGTATATATGTGTTGGAAACTTATGAGGCAGTGTTCTAAGAGAATGTGAACTATGTATAAAGTTTATGTTCTTTCACTTTTTATTACATTAGTCATTCCTTTGGCCTTTAACTATACATTCATCATCATCACCTTCTTTTGTGCTCTTTTGGTTTTTCTTTTTCCTTCTTCTAATGAATATTAATTAGACCTTATGTATTTTCTTATTCACTACTTAATTGCATGCAAAATGTAGTTGTTTTTTCAACATTTTGCTAGTGATCATTTAGAATTTGGCATTGTTATGTGGGATTTTCTAAGGAAAGAAAATTAATTATTATCAATGTCTAGCTAACCTGCCTATTTCCCCACAATAAAATTTTTTATCATGCAACGATATTGAGTGAGTTAATTATACGTTATAGGTAGCTATAGCTAGGTCAATCACCCCTTTGATTTGGTTTCAACAAAGTGTTTGTTTTAATGCATGCATTCAAAAGCTTTGCCTGGATAATTGATATACCAAACTTATTTGGTCATAAAATTAGAATATAATTATACAATGAATGAAAGTAAGTTCTGCATTAGCCAACCATGTTTCATTATTTCCACTAAGATTATTGTTCAAGTCAAAATGTGTTTCTTTCTTTTAGTTTAAAACAGTAATATTCAAAATTGACTAATTCAATTTAGCAGGATCAAATTATAAATGTGACAAAAATCTTTTAACAACTTATTTAATGCGACTGAATATACTAAAATTTAAATATGAAACCTAATTTAAGTATGATTAGTTTCCTATTAGCTTATCCGAATAGTTATCGGTAGAATATGTTTCTTTCTAACAGCCCAACAAAAAGAAACAAATTGAATTCTAAAATTTAATCAACCAGTACAAATTTTTTGTTACCTTCCATAGATCCAAATTAACTCAAGTTCCTTTAATTTCCCACCTTTACCTTGTCACTAAAACTTGCTCTTTATCATTAGAGAAAAAAGAAAGATAAAAAAAAAATCCTTCTAAGGTAATTCTTTAAAACAAAGCAAAAACACATACAATTTTTAACTGTACTAGAAAAAGACCAACAAGCCTTCATTTTTTTTAAAAATTCCTGTATTCAAAATCTGATAGCCATTAAAATTTTTACTAATTCATATTAAGTCGGATAAATTTTATTAAAAGATAAATTTTTTCATTATTTATTTTTTCAAATACAAAACTCAAATTCAAAATAAACATTTAAATTTTTTATCGCTTATCCAATTGGTAGCCTTCAATTACTTATTTCTCACAAATTCTATCTATCATCACTCCCAGAAGTTTAGTCAAAGAATCAATTTCTCTAGCTACATGAGCATACAAATGAATCTCCATATATATATATATAGTCACTTCATTGCTTTACAGCTTTTCTTTTGTGCATTTCTTGGACATATATTATGTCGATTACATTTCTATAACGCAAAAATTAAAAAAAAAAAGAATAGAAAATGCAAGACACATAGAGAAATGGTGGAAATGGAAAATGCATTAGCCTTTCCATCAAAAGCATGGCTTTTTATTTGAGAGCTCCCTAACCAGCAGTAGTACTCCTCAATTATTGTTGAATCACTTAACAAGGTCGGTGAGTTATTGTCATCAAAAAAGTAAATATAACCCAAAAATTATTATAAACATATAAGCCATACCCACAAGTGTAACTGAAACCCAATTTCTATGCATACATCACATAAAGCAGAAAAGAAAAATTACATATTGGTATTGCTTATTTATGGATCTTTTGATTTGGTTTTGATCTACTACTAATTCAAGTTTTATTAATTCGGTTGGAAGAACTCAAAATAAGTAAAATATCGAATTTAAGTCATTTTTTTTATGTATTTAAATATTTACTTGTTGGTAATTTAATTTAATACTTAAGTATTTGTTTCGTGACGAATAAAATTAAAAGTTTGTCACTTCTCAAACTAAAAAGTGGGTAGCCAAAACTAACATTGCAGTAATCATATAATCATGAATTTAGAATTTGCCTTCACATCTTCAGACCTATCCTTGCCTTAAAATAGTTTTTCTGTTTTTTTGGTGATCTTATCATTGCCTTAAATTAATAGGTGATACTAGATCCAATTAATATGGGCTTAAAGGTTTGTTCATGCATAATATAATAGATGAACAATGCACCAAGCTCATTGGTTGCCTAAGCTCATAGTTGATTAAGTTTAGTGTCACTTTCATTAATGGAAATTACAAGCATAAATTATGTCACTTTCATTTGGTGTGATCATAGTAAGTATAAATAATTAATCTTGTTAATAATTGCTAGTGTGAATGATTATAACTTATTCATATTCTATAGTGAAAATAGTTTGACGATCAAACTCTTGCTATCATGCATGAACAAGAAAACATCATTTTCGTCCACATTAAGGCAATGTAAAAAGATAAAAAAAAAAGCCATAGAAATATTTCTTTGAGAGTGGAGTTGGCATATATATATATAATTCTCACCCTCTTCCATTAAGCGCATAACTTTCAGATAAACAATTAATATTAACAAATATTATATATATGGATATAAACAATTTATTATTTATCTTAGTGCCTCAAATGATTGATCCTTTGGAGGTTTGTTTTTTTTTTTTTTTTTTTTTACAGTGCATGAGACAAATTTTCACCAATAGATGAGATTGACAATTAGTTCATCATGCTTTTTCACCCACTTAAATATAAACATTATCTCACGTATCTATATACATATTTGTCAACTTATAATACCTAATTCATGTAGTTCACTTACCCCCTCCAATGAAATTTCACCTTTAATACGTGACATAAATGATTTACTACACTAATGGCCATCCTTCTTTTCTTTAATCAAAGACTAGTTCTATATAAACACATACTTCTTCCATTCACAATCTATGTTTATATTAAGAATATTAACTCAAACATTTCTAAGAGTTGACATTTTGATTAAAAAAAACTTACATCTTCTACTTTTACAGTTCGATATTCAATTTTTAAATGCGTAATGTGTAATACAAATATTTTGCATTTGATTATTAAAAATATAATGTGCACTTTATATGTCATAAATTCTATCATCGGAACTCTGTGATTTCTCACTACTTTCTGTCAGAAAGAATAATACGAAAAACGGGAGCACTCCCAAGCTAAACATAGATAGTTTTATCCCCCACGACAACGGAAACAGGTTCAGAGGTTGAATCTATCTTGTCATATCTCTTCCTCCTCTGCTACAGGTATTTATTACATGTTATAAATTTTACCATCCGATCAGATACATCAGGAATACGATAAAATTTTCAGCTGTATATATAGTGTAATACTACGTGTGAATCACCCAAAAGTAATATTGATATGCACTTGAGAGTAAATGGTGGGATTGGACTGCAACATCTAGGGAGGTTGTTATTGGTGTAAACCATGGCAAAATCCCCGCAGTTTATCTTCTTCTGCCATTGGATAGATAGTCAAAATCCAATTTGAGAAATCGCCCAATTTTTCGTTTTATTACTTAAATATACTTAATTCATTTGTAGCAGTATGCCAATGAGTTCTTCATGTTCTGTTCCAGAGATAGGCTTTTCAATCTTCAATTAAAACATTTTGGTGACAAAAACATGGACAGAGATATGAATTTAAAATTCTATTTTGGTTCTTGGATAGTGTCAGGTGACATAAGTAAAAATTTATTAGAGGGTCGTATGGTTCATACCGAATTGGAACCAAAATAAAGGAAAACTAAAAATGAGATGAAAAATTGGATAGGCATAATAATTTTTCAATATAAAGATGCAATATTTCCATTGCTACAATCCGATCTTATCCTCTCAAGCATTTGAGAGAAAAAAAAAATACATAGCAAAATAGAAACAGCCTTGCCAAGATAAGGTCACAAACTTTCTCATACAGAAGAGACATGTTAAAGCAATTAGATCATATAGAATCCATAATAATCACTCCCATAAACGCATGTTGAAATGATATCTAACATTTGATAAGTATAAGGATAGCATTTGAATTGATAGGATAATTATCTTGTCTTATAAAATGATAAGCTGCCACTTGCAAATGATGAGCTCTAGCGTGCAAAGGTGTGTCACATTCATAACATCATGATATCATCAATAAGCTAGTTGTGGTCTCATAATTTGAAGTTCAATATGATTTCACAACTTAATCTGCAAATATGTCAAAAACTACAGAAATTTCATAACAAAGTAAATGTTATATTTTCAAAAGAAATTTTCTTTTGAGTTACAGAAAATTTTTGCCTACTATATATGTATTGCACCGAACGGTTGAATTTGCAAAACATCAATGTGAATATTAAGAATATATATGACACATCAAAGAGTTGAGTGTAATATACTTGGTGTACATAAGCTAAAGGCCACCATCTTATTTTATCCCACTTGTTTCTTTGCATGCAAATTGCCCTTCAAAACTTGATACCATATTCATTGGAAAAAAAAAATGAACAAGCTCATAGAGTAATATATTCTGTTAAGGCCAGACCTGGAAAGATGGATATCCGAGCAGAAGATCATTTCCTTGCACTTTTTCTTGGTTGATGTTTGGAAATGACCCTGTTGCCTCTCACTGCATACAGTGGAAGACAATGTATCTTTGCATATCAAAGGGGGTTCTTCACAGTGAGTCTTCTCAAGGCATCAGATTAACATAGCAATAACTTCTTTGGAAAGGGATGCTACTCATTATGTGTGATTTAATCACAAACTGCATTGTTACCTGTTGTTGCTTTTTCATACAAGAACCTCCTCTTCTCCTGTTCCATGAATGGATTCTATAGAGAGGACATAACAACATGGACAAGTTCTTGTGAAAAGATTTATATATTTAACTTCTCTACTGTTCTGTAACTAATTACAACAAGATGGAATTCGATATTTGTGAAATGCATCGATATCAAGCAACCATAGATAACTCACGAAATATAATCTGAGGTGTATAAGAAATTCTTGTATTCTGAACTCTCAAGTGTCCTATAAACTTCCTCCCAATTATTAATTTGTTCAGAAAGAGGTTTGACATGAATCTTCACTTGACGGCTCACTAGATTTCTAGATGGAACTCTAAGAAACTCTTGTGCATCAGATAAAGCCTGAATATTGAAAGATGGTGTAAGAATTTAGATTATCCACTAAATAAATGATGTTGGATTCTTTTTCTAAGCTTACCTTGGGATTTTTCATCAGGTCCTCATAATACAACACCAAATGGCGAGAACTCTTGAAGAATTCCAAAGCTTCTGCCATGGTATGCTCAGCACTGGAAAGGTCTAATACCAAGGCACTTGCATTGAGTGTAGGTTTGAACCGTGCAAGTAAATCAGCCTGCAAAGAACCATATATAAATAAGAGCATGGTAAATAACTCCATAGGTGCTAGATGAACTATACAAGGAAAAAGATTTTTTTTTCTACAACATAAATTAGGATGGGGTTTCATTTGGTCAGGTTTGGAAACTTTGAAGTTACACTTGCAGATAATTGAAATGATTGGTTGTGGATGCTAATACAAACAACAAATAAGTCAATCAAGCAACCACATGTATACAGATCATAGAACATGCAATGGAACTGACAGCCAACACCATAAGTGATGCCAAGAATTTGCAGAATGTACAGCCATTCACAAACACATGAAAAGAGAAAGAGACCTCTTCCCTAGTATGCACATGAGACTTGTGGGTGCCATTAATTTGCTTTGCATCTCTATCATAAGCATTGGCCAGAACAGATACAAGCCTTCGCAAGAGGTTTCTTCGAAAGAGAAATATTATAGATAAACCTTTCTGGTTAAAGTAATCCATAATTTCTCTGTGATAAACCATGACAGCCTACAAAATATTTGCACAGTGGAAATCCAGCAATTAGCCAATATGAACACCTTTCTGGTTGAATGGAGTTAGCAAAAGAAGCATCTTAATCTTACTTATAAAATTTACCATAGATTGAGCATCAAACAATTCAATTTCATGCATTCAGCTCATGGAGAATATATCCATATTTAGGAAAAAGAAAGGTAAAATTGATCTGTAGCCTCAGTATCCCATTAAGGGAAAAAGCAATTAAATAGTACAGACTGATGCTTCATTGAAAGCAGCTTCAGGCTATGTCATTGTAGAAAAAAGAAAAAGGAAAGTGAGAGAGAGAGAGACAAATCTCTCAGGACAAGAAAAGAGATTCATTAAACCTGATTAAGCATCCACTTGAATCCAACTGCAGATACACATTCATTCCTTGCCGCACTACTGACCCATTCTAAGCCAAAGACAGTATCTAATGTTGCCTGAATGGTTGACATATTGCTCCTTCTTTGTTTCACTGAGAAAATTTCCCCATTTGAGCTTATATTGGGGTGACTGTTTAACAAAGTCTCGAACCACCCACTTCCAGATCTCTGCATGGACATAATAACAAAGAACCGAACTGGAGTACACGCACATTCCTCCCTGTGAGAGAAAACAGATGTCAAGGCTAAACATTTAAGCTGCAAGTGTTAGGTGTAAAAAGAACAGCATGACCTGCTATAAGTCTTGGGATATGGAAAATGCACGTAATGGATTTCCTGATGTGGAATGTCATGGACATAGCAATTTTCCTTCACAATATCATTGATGGACACTTGTTTTGACTTTAAAGGAATGGTCTGCTGGAGGCATAGATAGCAAATGTATACTCCAAATACCATCACAGTAAAAAGAAAAACTGATTTCTTTGATAATTTGGACGAGAAAATAATCTGCATGAAAGAAACAAGATACAGCAGTGAAGGATTTTTAAAAGGGAACTTGAAATTATGAATTTCAATGGATCTTACTTCGTTCATTGTTGTGTTTTCTGCAAGAAAACAGAGACTTATAGAACATCATTTCATTGAGCTAGCTAATGTCACAAAATAGCAGCACTCTAGCCGCTCTCTCAAGATATCATAATAAGTCATCTCAATGCTGTTTCAAAGATTTCAACAATAGCACTGAAAAAAGGAAACATAAAACAACATTTCAATTGTACTTGCTAATTTAGTATGTAAATTGCACACGAATTCTCAAAATCTAAATGACATAGAATAAGCACTACCAACATTTTGCATAATCAAATCAAATTGCAACTGAAACAACAGCAACTTAAAATCCTCCCACAAAGTACCCTAAAAAGTCATAACAATGCTGTATGAACATGTCACCAATTCCACTGGAAGAAGGAATTAGAGAATAACATTTTAATTGTTATGTAAATTGCACACAAATATACCAAAATCTAAGTGCACCTGTACAGGGTTAATATACCTTCATCTAACATAACCTGAGCACTTCTGATAAATAGAATTAATCAAGCAATTCTCTTTCCCTTGCTTCCCCACCAACCCAATCAGAAAATATAGTTTCCAATCGGGATTCATAGCAAACGTGCAACCAACAACAGTAACTTTTCAAAGATTTACTTAATAATAACAAGAAAATAAAACAAACCCAAGAACACAATAGCTCAGAAGTCGACCAACATGCATTAATTTTTGGAACCCAATTGCAAGAACAAGAGAAATTGAAAGTTAGAAACTTCAAGTAAAGAAACGAAAGCATAAAACTGTACCCAGTAGAAGAGTTGAAACAGTCAGCAGCAGCGGCAGCAGCCATGTGAGTAAAAGAGTAACTCCAGTAATAGGTAGTGAGCTAATGGACGAATGTGTACACGTGTATCATTGCAAAACACGCCATAATTGCAAATCTACTGAGCAGAGAACAGCTGAGAAATGAAAAAAGTTCAATTTTTTTTTTGAATTTGAGTACGGGTTTAAAGGAGGTTTCTTTTCTATTTTATTATCTTTTTAATCTCTTATCTGATAGGAGACAGAGGTCAAAAAGAGTAAAGAAGTGCTGTCTGAAAAAGTTAGGCAGTGTTTGTGTGAAAGCTGTTGCAACTGCTTTTGACAAAAAATAAGCAAGTCATTTGGGCTTTCACAAAATTAATTGGAAATGACAGTCCAAACAAATCTTAATGATTTTACTATAAAAAAATTATTATTGAAAGAATTTTACTATCTGTAAAATATGTAAATGCTAATTATTCATAGAATTCAGCTACCAAAAACAGTAACAGTGGCAGTTCACTTCTGAAAAGCCATTCAAAATTGCACATGCAAAGTGCAGCAAATAAAATCCTTCTGATGATAAGGGTATCTTCTGAAATAACAGTTGGTAATTCATGGCACAGGAATTTTATCTGAATTGCTCTTGTTAACTCTTGTCATTTCTGCAGAAACAAGAAAACCCACTTCCACTGATGCTAGAGGCAACTATCAGACATGAACATTCTTGTATTTACTCAAGTTTGAAATATTTTCTCATTCTGATGACTGCAATTGAACTGTTTTAGCCACATATTACTCAATCAGATTGTTAAGTAATGTCTAATTGTAGCTGCTTAAGTTTCCAAAAAGCAGCTAGTTATTAGCAGTTGGTTGGTTTATAGGCTCATATTGTCAAAATATTTGGTAGAGATACCATGTCTGTTGATATACAAAATAGTCTTAACTTACATTTAACTCTTGCAACAATCTATCTCCTTCACAAGCCATTCTTGAAAATAGATCCCTCTTTTGTACTAGTACCCTTTTATATCAATTACACTTTGTGATAGGATACTTCTTTGCCCTTGAAGTATAAGATACATATATAGCTAACATGTACAAAGGGGAGAAAACAGCATGATCTTTGATCAGCTCCAATGGTTTTATCACATATATAAATATTGCTAGATAGCAATGAAGAACGAGATGAAGGTTTCTGCAATAGGGTGTAAAAGGATTTCATTGCCAAGGACCAGTTATTGGCATGCCATTAGAAGAAATTGCAAAGCATCATCAGTAGCTAATAACGGTCATTTTGTTATTTACATGGTTGAAAACAAAAGATTCATGCTGCCATTGCCATATCTAAACAACAATATCTTCAAGCAGCTCCTATTCATGTCTGAAGAAGTGTTTGGACTGCCTGGTGAGGGTCCTATAATATTGCCATGTGATTCGAGCATGATTGAATATGTTATTAGCTCTTTAATCAAGCAAAGACAGTACTTCAAGAATTTTATGCAATATGTAATGGTTGTTTGTAATTTTTTATTTATAAGTGGAAAAATTTAAAGAAAAATTATACAAAATGAGAAAAAATTAAAAAAAAATATTTATGTAAAAAAGTGTATATTGTCAAATATTAAATAATTAATAGAAAAAACTCATTTGAGGACATCAAAAGTCATGATTTCAATTTCACATTTCTTTCGCATTATTAAATTTTTAAAAAATTGAAATGATTGTGGAGCCTATATTGGCGGTAGGACTTTTTTTTTTTCCTTCAAAAGATCAAGAAAACAACCACCTCATTGGTGAAATTGGAAGGGAAATTACAAGGAAAATCAGAAGGAAAGCAATAAGCATTGCAATTTGCAAGAGGATAAAGCACACATAGAGACCAAGTTCAAGCAGTGGAAAATCAAAGTAGGATCATCTAAGGTCAAGAAATTTAAGAATATTTCCAATGACCAAAAAGAAAACAAAACTCACAAAGAAAAAAACAAAAGAAGATAACACATTATTTTTATGACTTAGCATATCAATTATTTAATTATATTGAATTCGTCATATGATAATTAGTTATGAGTGAAAGCATTACTATAATCATGAAACAAATTTTATTGTATTTATTAATGAAAATTTTTTATCTATTCGAATATATTATATAAATTTATAATATATATTAAAATTTTTTAACGAATAATACTTATTTTTCTTTTTACATTTTCATAACAAGTCAACTTTCAACTCTTCTTTCTTTAAAAAAAAATAATGCAATAATCTCTACTGACCTACGCGTAAGTGTGGGTATATATATATATATTACTACTTATAGTTTCATTTTCATAGATAAACAACTTGACTTTGTATAAGACAAAAAAAAATTTTAAATTGAGAGGTTATATAATTTTAGTATAGATGAACTATATAACGAAAAAATAATCCTTTCATTTTAAATCGAGATAACATAAATTAAACTCTACATATCCCATTTTAAAGATTTGTGTCAATTTTTTTTTAATATATAATGGTTTCTTTAATTAATCATGTGGACCTTATCATGCAAACATATCCCATCAAATTGAAAATTCCACAGAAAAGCCAAGGTAAATTTCTGTTTATGCTTTAGACCCATATATTGAAATGACTATTGACCAAGAAATTTCTTTCTTATAACGTTTTAGATGGTCTAAACTCATCCTTAATGTCTGCTAAGCGTATCATGTACATCCAATCGTTGAATGTAGTAAATCAATGTGAATAAGAAGTTCCTTTTATTTTAACAGGACGATTAAATATTTATTATTTATAAATATATAAATATATATGTTTTATTTTATTAATAAATTATAAACTATTTAAAATATGTATTGTAAATCAGATCAAACTGGGATGCTATCAAGCAAGTGCCGCACCATGCAAATGGGTTGCGGAATCTGAATTGAATTGACTGAAAATAAAGAAGTTTTGAATCAAATGCGTGTAGTAGTTGGTTTTTGTTGTAACTTTCGTTAAAGTTCATCCCAACTACTAATTAGTTTTTTTTTTTTTTTTTTGGACTCTTTGGTGATGACTTAGACTTTATTTTTTTTATTATTCAATAGTTTTCTTAATTCTTTCTTCACGAATTTATCCCAAACTTCCATCCAATTTAATGGAAAGTGGATGGTGGTTCCCACGGCTGCATACAAAAAGTTAATTTCTTTTTTTCTTTTCTAGTTTGAACACCCAATTATCAAAGATGAAATTCTTGTTTGTTACATAAATTAATTTGATTTATTATAAAAAAAATGAACTCTTAAATTAAAGAGTAAATTCAGAGATAGGATTCTTAAACATGAGCAATTTAAGTCATACGTGATTTGAATATCACAATTTATATTCATTTATTTTGTTAATACTTATTATTATAAACCAAATTATATGAATAT